>JZKD02S2124722.1:561772-574120 GCA_000966675.3 Picea glauca
CACACACACACACACACACACACACACACAGACACACACACATATATATATATATCTATATATATATTTGATTTTTGTGGTGCCCATTGATGTTACAATTTATCTTATATGATGCTTTAATGTACATGTGATTCATGTCTTTTTACAAATGTTTTTATCTATGTGCAAGATACTGATCCAATATGTAATTAGTTGATGAATCTGACGTTGTGTTGAGTTCTCTCAGTATATGTTTGTATTGTATAAATTCAAACAATCTTTCGAGATGGAGAACTCTTAGGTGGAGACGTAGTAAGACAAGATTGTGAATGACATAATCTTGATTAAGCTAACAGACCATGATTTGAGAGTCTAGGTTAATAATTAGATGAGATATACCTAGAGAGGAGGCTTCAATTAGTAGTCCAATGATGACATGATATTATGCCACATTATTGGTTGTCGATCCTAAGAAAATTTATCTTGAACTCACCAACTCACCAGAGTGGTAAATGACCCAAGATGAAGAAGTAATGTTTTGGGTATGTCGACTAGTGCCATCCACAAACCTGAGAAATATGGGAAAGGGAGATGGCATATGCGCACGCAACCATTAGATAAATTATAAGTAGTTAAGACAAAACTCGTACATGTAAGAGAAAAAACACACCAAATGAAAAGTATATAGTACAATAGTGTACAAAGAACACATGTCAGATGTTCTATGCATATTACTTCTTGAGGTAAATCCCATTTTGGGGCTCACCGAGATATATTCCATCACATTTGACTAACTCATAGGCATCTCTGTGTAATACACATTTTATGATATAAGGTCCATGCCATAGAGGTTATAACTTCCCTTTCCCCAACTTATCATGTGCTTGGTAATAAATTAGGACTAAGTCTCCTTCTGCAAAAGAATGAGGTTGAACAGATTTTTCATATTGACTCTTCATTCATTGTTGATACCTCTCAATAACATGAGAAACATCATGGCCATGGATGATTTTAGGGGCTAAATTTCGCTGAAGGGATAATTTTCGATGTTTTTTTCCGAAAATGAGATTCACTATTTTCAAAATGAATCGCCCAAATTCTATAGGATAAAATTATTTTACCTTAAAAATTGCCAAAAATTTATAGAAACTATATAAAATCTTTATAAATTTCAATATTTTTACAAAAATATCGCCAAACATTTATAGTTTGCATATGAAGGATTAGTAAGATTCGCCAAGGTTTCTACATTTTAAAAGAAATTTCCATCCTTAAAATCATCCCTGATCACGATGTGTTTCGTCCAAGTTGGTTAAATACAAGAACCGTTCCTCTTCAACAGAGGTATGAAGCAGGTGTTCTACAATGCGTTTCAACGAAGGGATCTCACACTCTATTGGTAACACTGCTTCTACACCATATACCAATTGGAATGGAGTGAATCCAGTTGCAATTTTCACTGAAGTGTGGTAGGCCTAGAGTGCGAAAAAAAGTTGCAAGTACCAAGATGCTTTGTTTTTCCCCACCATGCATTGGGGCATGGTATTTAGAAATTTGTTGATATCTTCAACTTGTTCATTTTCTTGAGGATAGTAGGGGGATGATCTTTCATGATGAAAAAACAGCTTGACATGAAACTCACTCATCATCTGGTTCTTAAAATGTGAGTTGTGATCAATGACAAGGGCTTGTGGGACACCAAAGTGAGTGATGATGTGATTAAAAACAAAGAGTGTTGTAGTACACCCATCGTTAATAAATGTAGGCATAACCTCATCCCATTTAGTAAAATAATCAATAACAACGATGATATAACCATGCCCCCGGGCTGACGTAGGCTTACATTTCATAAAAGCAATGCCCCATTTGGTGAAGGGGCTGATGGCTACAATGGGATGCAATGGAGCAAGTTGGGTGCATTCCTTTTTCTAAAAGAAATGACAGGGTGGGCATTGTTTGATAGCCTCGATACAATCTTTGAATATGGAGGGCCAAAAATAACTAGGACGTAATATTTTATGGGTTGTGGCCATCCCAAAAATATGACTGCCACAAACTCCAAAGTGACATTCATTCAAAACACATTAATCCTCAATGTTCGTTAAGCAAAGCCATAGGAAAATATCAATACCATGATGATACAAAGTGTCGCCGTTGATAAGGTAGCGTTTAGAATGGTGGCGGATACGAAGATGTTCGTCACGGGAACTATCAGGCTGGAAACGCTGGGTTTGGATATAGAGAATAATATCTACATACCAAGGGTATTACGTGCTAATGAGGATCAAATATTCACCGGGAAGAGAATCATTGGGATCATTATATTCATTGTCATAGGGAAGATCGCAGATGAGTTCCACAAAAGCCAACATTTTTTTAGCTTTTGATTTGGCAAACTCGATATCAAATTCTTCAAGAATAACAATCCATTTGGAATACTTGCCCCCAAGGAATTGATGTGTAATAATATGGTACATGGGGTTCGAGTTCACAATGATCGTGGTAGTACGTAACAAGATGTAGTGGAAAAATCTCTAGACGACAATGACATCTACCAAAGCCAACTTTTCAACGTTTGAATATCAGAGCTCGGTACGAGATAGATTCTTGCTCAAATAGTATATCACATGTTCATCACTGTTAGGATGCTCTTTAACTAACACCATAGAAATAGTGGAAGTAGAGGTAGCCAAATAAAGGATATAGTCTTGTGCATAATTCAAGGGGTGCAATAGAGGCGTGTGTGTTAATACATGCTTAAGATCATCAAAAGAGTGTTGAGTAGTGTCATCCCATATGAAAGGAGTGTCTTTCTACAAAAATATCATAAATACTTTAGTGAGTTTGGTGTATTTACAGATAAAACGACAAAGAAAGTTTGCTTTCCCTTGCAAACTTTGTAGCTAGGTCAGATTGTTAGGGGGCGTAAAGAGAGAATATCTTTTACTTTTAAAGGATCCACCATAATTCCATATTTGGAGATGACAAATCCAAAAATTCAACCTGATTCAACAATGAAGATGCATTTGTGAGGGTTCGAACATATATGGTAAAAATGACATCAAAGAAAAATGGCTCGTAAATGACCGATATGGTCTCATGGAGAAGATGAATGAGAGGGTAAATCATCGAGTTAAGGTTCCAAAATATGTTTTATATCATGGAAAGCATATGACATGGCCGAATGTAAATTAGCAACAATGTTTTTAAGACCAAAAGGTAGCTTTCAATAAGAGAACGTCCCCCAAGGGAAGATGAAGGTTTTCTTATGTTGATCAGTCGGTAGAATATCGATTTGGTTATACCCTAAGAATCCATCCATGAAAGAAAATATAACACTGCAAGAGAAATTGTCGATGATTTGGTCGATGAAGGGTGTTGGGTAATTTTATTTTGGACAAGACTTATTGAGATCCCTATGATCGACACAGACACGAATGGTTCCTTGTTTTTTAGTGATCATAATTATGTTAGAAACTCATTATGTCAAGCGGATAGGATAGATAAAGCTAGACTTCAACAATTTTTCAACTTTTTCCTTTATGGCCACAATTTTCTTAGGATGAACCAAGTGAATTTTTTTTCATACAGGTTTAACACCTAGGTAATTTTTTATCTCATGCACAACGATTGATGGATTGATCCCTGACATTTGTTTGTAACTCCAAGAGAAGACATTGCATAATTCTTTGAATAAAGTGGTTTAAGATTCCACTTCCTCGGGTGCACAATTATCACTGAGATGAAAATTTTCCATGATACCTTATTTGATCTAGATGTCTATAGCGATCATAGAAGAGATATTGCCTAAATTCCCCTCAAAAGTTTTGTCCCGAGTAAGGATGTGAGATTGGGGAGAATCGATAACACCATCAAGAAAGATAGAGTGTATATATTTCTCAATTTCAGCTATACTAGGGATAAAATATGAACGATGATGGTTGTCATCCCAAGTTACCTTGTCGATACTATGCATTTTCATAATGGATTTGTCCGATGGAAAAATCTGTAGGATGTAGTCGAAATCAAAGGATAGGGAATCCAACAAAGATGGAAACGAGTAAGTGTTGGATGCCAAGAAATGTTGGCCATCCAATGAGGGAGAGGATAATTGGATGGAATTGTATGAATCCTCAACATGACTAAGTGGCATAATGTCACCTATTCCATCAAATTCCAAAGGACTAGGAACAACCCAAGGATCAGATGATTCGTAAGATTGATATGCCATAGTCGAGATCATATTGATTGTGGCAATGTGTTGTGAGGTGGGAGGAAGTGTTGTAGGGAAAGTTACCATAAAGGAAGACTCTTTTAAAATACCTAAATTGACACTTTCATAAGTGATCTTAGTATCTCCCAAGAAATGAATATTGTTGGTGGCGCGAGTGTGAGCATTGCGGGTGCAGTAATCTAACTAGTAGATAGTGACAATTTTACCTTGATAGGGGAATTTTACACATCGAAACACCAATGATGCGATGACAGTCATGGAATAAAACCAATTTATTCCTAACAACAAGTTGTAATCAACGAGATCATCGAATACCTCTACAACGACAGAGACAATCTTTCCTCCCAATGGAATAGCTAAGGACTGCAAGAGCCCGTGAGGGAGAAAACCTCTCCTGTCGAATTCTTGTAACATTGTAGGGTATTGATTAAGCGCAGGTGATTTCAACCCTTTTGAAAAAGATAATGACATGATGAAAGTGGAAGATCCCTCATCTCGTATGGTACGATGAATAAGTTGGTTATGAGCAACCACATCAATCTGAAAAGCAAGTTGGTGAGAAATTTGTGACTTGAAGCTATCAAGGTTAAACATGATATTATTCGATGAATCGAGATCAATTGCGCCGATGGCAGCCAAGAGTGTTCTACGTTGACTTGGACAATGTTGTAGAACTTCAAGAGAAGACATAGCACACAGTTCTTCAACCAAATATTCAACAATATTGTAGTTTTGGGCAGCATGTGAACTAGGATTAAAAGTCAACTTTCAAATAGCGAGCTTGGGAGGGCGTAAAATGGAGTCGAAAGTAGGTTTCTCAATCTGAAGTGATTCAGATGGGGGATTAATGGTGGTAGGAGATGGATCCCATGTAGTACCTTTACTAACCTTCTCTTTATAAGGTTTAGTTGATGGTACATATGTTGTGGTGTGAGTGGTTAAATCAATCCCATTAAACATATAAATATGGACACTCGACAAGGCTTCCTCACTAGGAGGATGATTGGTATTTCCCCTGCTAGAGGGGTAGGGGCTTGAGAAACCATAGAATGTTGCTAAGGAAAAGGTTATGTCAACAAAGTGGGATGGGAATTCCCTTTGAAATTTTTTTCAACTTCATCGCGATGAGGACAGTCTCGGGTGTAATCATCATCACCACAAATGAGACATACAAATTTTGGTTTCCACTGTGGTTGTTTTTCAGGAGAAGGCGATGGAGTTTGTGTTTTTGGATTTTCATTATTATTATTATTATTCTTTTTGGGTTTATTTTTTCATTTTATTATTTCCCCAAATTGTTTTGAAGAGGCATATTGGACTGCATTCAACTCATATATTTGAGTCGAGGGGGAGGTAGAGGAGAGTGAGGTCGAACCAGTGACAGGTGCAGAAAGAGAGATATTAGATGAGTCAACCGACTGTGATGAAGATTGGGTTTTTAAGGAACTGATAATTCCATTTTCATGAGCCATGGAGGATGGTTTGGATGGATCGGTGGACGTATGTGGATCATTTGTTATCAATTCATATAATGTACCGGATTGGGAATAAACCAAATCTAGGTAATGATCACGAGAAATGGCTTATTCTTCGGTGACAACACCACCCATTGCAACATCATGAGAAATTGGGGTTAAAAGATATTTAGCAAACCATTCTGCCAATAATTAGTTAGGAATGGTCATTTTGATCAACCTTTGTCGTTGTATCCACTCATGAATGTGATCAAATATATGTAAAAATTTCATTTGACAAAGTGAGGTCAAGAGTTATGTACCAGTCTCGTAACAGATGGGTAATTGAAAATGCGTGAGAAAAGACATATCTAGGGAGTTGAAATATTGAAAGGTACCACGTTGGAGTTCAATGTACCATTTGGTTGTTGAGCCCATGAGTGTGCACTAGAAAAGACACAACTGGATATAACCATCCATCAGTGAGTTTGATGAACACCATAGATGAAATTTCATAACATTGTTGTTCGGGTCTTCACCATGTTTACCGTCAAATTTGGGGATGTCAGAAGGCAAATTAGCAGGAATTATCGGCCATAAAGGAAAATATAGTAAGGGATCATTTGCCAACCAAGATAAGTCTAGTAGATCCAATGTGGCTAGGAACGGTAGTTGTCAGTTAACCTGAGGGTGATACTGGTGCATCATGGGGACACCAATAGGGCCATACATTGGTTGAGGTGGATAATTGTATCCAGTAGGCTCTAGGTCCTACACTTATTTATGTACCCTGAAAAATAAAATCATTTCTAATCAATTTTAATTATTTATCATTAATTTTAATGGATTATGCTTACTCAAAAGGTGTGATCATGAAACTGATGGTATTATGATTCAACATATATAAAAATAAGAAAATATAAAAACACTATTAAGTACTAGTCTTGATTTTGAATGAGATGGTATGATTCTAAATGTTATTTCTAAGATGCAATCTCTACAATTTCAATGAAGTGAAATATTTCCTAATATGCCAAAACTAACACAAAGTGGCCAAAAATGCAAATGCTATAAGTAAAATGCAAAAAGAAAAAAAATTGTATTTTCGATATAATGAAAAGAAAATGCAAGGAATGAATAAAAACCTCACAGGAAGAATCTACTAGAAGAAAAAGGAGAGAATCCAAGAAGGATACCAAGAATAAACTACTAATACCTATATGCAAGGAAACAAATGAGAAAAATGACAAGAAAGGATTTCACCCAAAAAATTCACCAATAAAGTGGCTTCCTATCACTCTGTAAGAACTTAACAGTTAGAATAGGGACCTAAGAAGTCTCAACAACCACAAAACTCACCAAAAATCACTAAACTCATCCAAAAAGACTCAAAAGATAGTGTATGTGACTGTTAGGGGAACAAAAGCATATGTACGTTCCCTAATGACAGACAACTCATGTATGTATGCGACTGTCAAGAGAAAACCCGTGTATGCCAAAGAAGACACTGCTTGGGCAAGGGTTAGGTCAAGAAACTTATATAAAAGGAAAAATATAGGTTGTGAAGCAATAGGCGATAGAGAAACTCAGGAAAACGGAGAGAAAATAAAGGAGAAAAAACACCCAATACCCCAAAAGGGAGATCTTCCCCACTGGAGTCATCAATTTTGTTATGAGGAAAATCTCTCTATGTCTAGAGGAAAACTACAACAGATGGAACGACACCCTGAAATTAAATGTAATATCAAGTATGCTATATAAATGAAAATTCTAACAAGAGAAGTCTAGAAGCCTACCTCGTCTGGACATCCAAATAAGACCCCCATTGATCACACAAGCCAAAGCTTTGTACTTGCAACTTATCCTCAATAACTAAGAGTCACACAAATTTGTAAATGATATATAATGTTAGCATATAAATTATCATAATCCATTAACATACATAACAAATACACCCATGGAAAGTAATACAAATATTTGCAATATATCAATTGGATGAGAAAAGAGTATTTATATTAATGTAATCAACATAAATACATAGGTGACAAACATCTATAATGACACATATCGAAATCGAGAAACTAAGTCCCTCTAGTTGGGCCTCCACCACTTCAATCCTCCACAAAGGAAATCTTAGAAGTAGTATGAGTCAATGAAGTTCTCCATCTCAAGATAGCAAGAGCTTGGGGGATGAACACAAGAAGTTAAGACTTTCAAGGAAAAAGGGATGCAGACTTAATTATGAGGTAAACTTTCTCCAGAGTGTCTTTTCTCTCAATGATGAATTGTCCTCAAGGCTTGTATATGGCTCAATTTATAGCCTCTAAATAGAATTGATGGGTCGATTCAGAGTGTTTCCAGTATATGGAAGGTCAAGGATCATGGATCACGTGACATGGCATGAAAACCCAAAATATTTTTTAAATTTCTTCACCAAACCCAATGTACATGGGCTGTAATGGAGCAACTTGTGTATATGCGAGTTGTCTAATTATAGGTCACGTGTATGTTCAAAAATATGTATTTTTTACTATAGAGTGAGAAAAAAGAGGAATTTAAGTCTGCAGAGGTAAATGGAAGGCCATCAAAGAAAGATGCATGGGGTGTGGGAAAATTTTCTATAACAAATACAACACTAAAGAACCGATGGGTCAATATCTTGTTATCTCGGTGGTTATAGTGATGAGTCGACATGTGGCATAATTTGACTGAATTAGGCCCTCACTAATAGATTTATAATACAAAGTTGCATAGGAAAGGTTCCATACTGGGGATTTGGAAAAAAAATTTAGAGCTTAGTGTGTTTCAAAGTACTAATACCCAATATTTTGGTGGTCCCAATATGTGGGTACCAATCAAGTGAACAAATAAAATACTGGCATTTAAACTTGTATTGATCCAACAATTATTGAGAAATGGGGTAGTGTTGTGTGCTCATGTGAAAATGAATAGATTGATGGTCGAAGATCTATCAAGGATCAAATCGTATGGTTTTTAAGCATTAAGGGTCTGCGTGGTGATTTGTGAGCACATCAAGTGCGAAACCAGAGCAAATTAGGACCATATTCAAAGGTTTGTACATCCTAATTTTATGGAGATTAAAGAAAAATAGAGTTGACCTCTCGAGCCCACACTTTTGTATGTGGAAAAATCTGTGAAGGAATGGAGTGTATAAATAACAATGCCATGTTTTTTTGTGAATGATATGTGAGTGTTGTGTAAATAAAAATTCTGGAAGTGAAGTTGTGAGGTTTGAAGATGCTATAGAATGGAAGAGAAGATGTTGTAATTATCTAAGGTTGGTTGCAAGGTGCAAGGTCGAAGGAACTTCTAAAATAATGTATATTGTGAACTGATGGAAAGTGTTGTGACAACAAAGGAATAGAAAAATATTTGTACAGGTGAAGTAACGAAAGAGATAATGTGGAATTGTTGACAGTTTGAGGAGTGTTGTCTCCTATAAGTTGGTATTTGCAAACATTGTTGCTAATTTGGTTCTCAAATTAGGGGAGCGGTGTCTCATATAGTTGGGTTCCTGCAAATATATCAATTGTATTTTGGTGCATACATGGAGAGATGAGTTGGTGCTCAACCAAGCGAATTGGTGTCTCATGTGGGTTGGTTCTTGCAAACATTCTTGTTGAGTTGGTCTTGAAGAGAGGAGATTGGTGTCTCAAGCCGGTTGGTTCCTGCAAGCATTGTAATTGTAGGTTGGTTCCCACATGATCTTGTCAAAGATTTTTTTTTTAGTTTTATCCCATTTGGGTTTCCATGTTAAATCTTTGTGTACTATGGATTACATGGTTGTATATTTATCATTAAACGATACAATTGGTAAAATAATATATTGAGAAATATTGTAAGAAAATAAAAAGTAGTCTTATAATGATTCACCCCCCTTCTTAGTATAAGTAAGTGTGCTAACAATTGGTATCTGAGCGAGTTCCTTCAAAATAGTCTAACCACTGGAAGGTGAATCCATGTAGCACACATGGATTGGATGCAAGCTCCCTTGTCTTATGGGACACAATTTGTATTCTAGAGCATAAAAATGAAGACATATATGAAGGAATTGGGTTATGATGTCTAGAAATTAGTTGTCACTAGTTACACACCCTCAAAAGCTACACGAATAGATGCAACTACAAAGGAGGAAAGTGAAAATAATATAATGGCGAGGAATTCCATTTTGAGTGACTTATTGGATTTGGAAAAATCCAAAGTGAGACAGTTTACATCAACTAAACAATTGTGGGACAAGTTACAAGACCTTTATGCAAAGAAAGGAACTATAGAAATTTCAAAATGGACAAGGAGAGAAGAATACGAAACAAGTGACAACTCAAATAGTGAATAAGATGCTGAAGAAGCCAACTTGGCTAAGAATCCCAAGAAAGTATCAAGAAAAAAAAAAGGTAAGCATCTTTTTAAATGTTTTAATTGTGAAGAAGTAGGACATTGTGCAACTTAATTCCCTTATTTAAAAATTGGAAAGAAAAATGAAAAGGATGATTCCATATTCATAAATTACAAGAATGATAAGACTAAGAAGCGATAAAATCCCTACAGACAAAGGAAGAATCTACATATCAATGAGGACAACAGTTGTTCTGATGAGAGTGATAGTGAAACATAAATGATTCTATTCAAAAACCTAAATCCACAATCTGATGAATCAGAAAAAGGAAGCACAAATTCGAGAGAAGAAAAAAATCCTAATATTAAAGTGGAAGATAATCTTGAAGTAGAACTTATTTGTGGCTTAGAAGAAATAGACAAACTCAAAGAAAAGAATAAAATAATGCAGAATGAATTGTATAAATATGAGGCTGAGAAAGTTGATCCTAAATGAGAGATTACCTATGATCAAAATGAAATCTCAAATCTTAGAAGAGAGGATATGTTACTAAAGGAGGATTTGTCACAAATCCTTGAGGAAAAATAAAAAAATAATTAAAGTTCAAATTGAAAAAGAAGAAGTAACAAATGAATTAACAGACAATCAACTAAAAGAAAAGGATCAACGCTATGAGAAACATGAAACAAAAATGCCTCTCTAAGAAAAGAATTAGAAGAGAGTTAGCCAGTTGAATACAAAATCAAGATTTGAAAGGATTAGTTTAATTGTAGATAATATCCTCAATTATCAAAGGACACTGTCTATCAAGACAGATCTTGGTTATGACCACAAACAAAATACCCTTGAAAAGGATACAAGCTCTAAATCATTAGAAAAGAAAATCGAAGAGAAGTCTAAAAGATATGTAGGTGTTCTTAAAATATCTAATCACAGTGAAGAAAACCACAAGGAAGGAAATCATGACTGAAAAAAGACTGTTTTTTCACTCAAGAAATATAAGAATGAGTTTAGAATAAATGCTTCGTCAAGAAGACTCTTCATAACTAGGTATCAAAATATTTTTCTCGGTTATTGTTTTTATTTCAAAATGTTTGGCCACAAGGTAGTAGATTGCAATGCTTATGAAAGAAACAATTATATGAGAAACAAGAGTAAAATATCTTACAAGAATTACAAGGATATCAAGACTAGAGGTTGTCATGGGCCTATTAATAAAAATTACAATCTATTTTCTCCCATACATCACAAAGATGAATTTTACAAATGCAATAACTATGGGCACATAGCACGAGATTGTAGAATCAAAATAACAAGATTTTCTAGACAAGGATACAAAAATGTATGGAAGAGAAAAAAAGAAAAAGAAAATAAGGAAGAATATGAACTAGCTTTGTATGCACAAAACAAAGAACCTAATGCCATTGCGAAAGAAAATAAAGATACTACAAAATTTTGCAACAGGAAACATAAACAAGGAGAAAATAAACCCATGCTAGTGCATAATAAACTCCTAGCAAAAATAAATGCTCAAGTCACATAAGTAGTGGACCAAAGTTTGCAAAAGGTATGACCAGAAAACCAATTTCATGTAGAGATGGGACTATTTATCTTAATGCTAATCACACTAAGGAATAAAATCAACATCTTAAAATAAATCTAAGGAGAACTTGAAAAGAGAGGTAGAAGAATTTGATATTACTAGAGATAAGGAGACACTTTTCAAAAGGATGGGACATGTAAGAGAAGACCATGAAGTTGACAGTCAATTTTTTGTGAAGGAAAAGGAACTAGTCCTGAATGATCAGAGAAGAATGTTTATAAAAGAAATAAAATAGTGATTGAAACCAATTTAAAAAAATAAGATGAAAAAGAGATCCTTCAAGCATCCAAAGTAAATCAACCAAGTAAATAAGTTATGAAGGAATACAAAAACTTGAAGAATCAAGGAACATTTATATGTGATAAGTTGTAGATGGACAACAAAGAACACAATGAAAGGAGGGATTCAAAATTATAAATAATTTATCATAGAAAAGTAAATCCATGACTCTTTTGGTTATGTACCTCAATTGATTGGAAGAAAAGGACACTTGAGAGATAAAGATGCAATATTGATATAAGCCATTGGATTTCATTGTATGAAGTGACTCTGATGAAGACATTGTTTCCAAAAGGAGTGCACAGATAAAGAACAAGAATGTGATTAAATCCATACAGAAGCAAAAACTCAGGGGGAGTTGCCAAAAGAGAGAAGGTTGATGGTTGCAGAGAAGAAAAGTAATAGTACAATGTAAGGGGGAGAATATACATTTTCCATTGAT
>JZKD02S2124722.1:574151-587125 GCA_000966675.3 Picea glauca
GTTGTAGAAAGAAATAATTGTAAGAAGCATTCAACTTAAATGAGAACAACACTGTGAAAACTAAAGAAGTACCAAAATGACTAAGTGTTTCCATGAATGACATACCAACATGACTAAGTGTTACCACCAATGACAAAGGGGGATATTGTTGTAAATAGTGTTATTATTGATGCCAAAGGAGTCAAACTATTGGAAACAATGTTGCATAGTGTTAGTGTTGAGTTGATGAGTTATTGCACATATACCCTATGTGAATGAAGGAGAGATGACAAAGGAAGCATCAAGACTGCTACAACCAAAGATAAAATAAAAAAGTTACCATAGTGAAAATTAATCCACACAGAGGAAGTTGAGTATGTTCCTGCATGTCAATAAGTTTCTGGATACGAGGCTCTATGTGAATGAAGGCAAGAGAAATGAAATAACCCTGATAAATAATAAATCAAGGAACGCGATATGATAGGGGATATTGCTAATATCAAAAGTAATTGGACCAACCAGACCATCCATACAGAGGAAGCATAAGGAAACAAATAAATAGAGGGTTTTCATGTTGCAGAAAGAAAATGAGTGATCACAATTGGAAACTAAACGAAATGAAAACTTGGGAAACAATGAGTCTGGTAAATGAGATCAAGCTAAATCTTGATAGAACAAAGAAAGATCAAACATGCATGTAGCAGCGATGAGCTTGGAATAGGAGGTCATGGTTAACTAGATCGAAGAAAATGGAGAAAAACGATTTATCCCACATTCATTGGGAAAATTGTATATTGGAAGGTTTATAATGAAAATAAAATTTCACATAGTTTGAATAACAATGGAAGTGCTATGGAATGCCACGCAAATCATTACATTTTTTATGTGGGGCCTAGTATATATCTAATATTAGATATAATGTGAGAAAATAATGTTAAAGTTTCGTGGGCCTGATGGGAAATTATCCTAGTGTCTCGATAGCCTGATGCCCCAGTGATCCAATATCGACATATCAAATATCATAAGGATAGAGAGCCAATGTAGTGTTTAAGTATTGATATCCCTGTAGGCCAATTCCCTGGAGATCCAACTCATATTCCACATTAGAGCCACGTACCATGCTATGTTAGGTCCACATCAGTGCCTCATCAACAACCATGTCAGAACCATAAAAGCAACCAAACAAGTGCCATGTGTCAGGTGATGAGTCAACATGGTGCATGGATGAGATCTGAAAGAAGTAATGATGTCATATCCACATCAGTGCCACATCATATAGATCACATGGAAGAGGTCCATGTGTAGATCACATTATTTTCCATGTTATCGTACCGATAGATTAGATATCAGATGATTGGAGGAGAATTCTAGTGTTGAATTTATAGGGGGCCAATGTCTTGGTGGGCCGATTTCCCGATGATATGGTTCTATGAAGCAGAGTTCTAATATCATTTATCGGGAGATTTGGCAGTGTAGTGTTGAATCTTAGGGGCCTATTGGGCTGGTGGCCCAGAGATTCAATTGGTGTGGTTCCATGAGCAAGGTTCCATACAGTGATGGAGACTGAGCAATGCAGTATTGATGCAGGAGCATCTCAAGCGAGCCAGTGCGGAGACAATCGGACAGCTAGAAAAGCGCCCAGCACAAATTTTGAAATCACCTTGAAGTTATTGTCCGATCTTAAATGAAGCCATTAAGAAGAAGCACACTTGTAAAATGTAAACGGACCTTGAGAGATTTGCTCTCGTCCTTAGTAGGTAGAAGGCATTTAAAGTAGTTAATGCAAGTAGATAGAATTGAATGTTAGATTAGACAGTTTTAGAGCGCAAGGAAACGAGATATAGACACCCTCATTGTGTATTGTAACATAAGCAACATTAGTGTATGAAGAGCATAGGGGAGAAGAAGAGAGCTATGTAGCAAACTCCATGTACAAAAGTTCTGGATTAGTACAAGAAAGTTGTGATTCAGACTCATTATGTTCATGTATTCTCTGTGTATGCATCTTTGAATGTTATGCTCATGAATGCTTTACTCTTTCTGTCATGCAATTGCTTTTATGCTATGTATGAATGATTTCTTCCTGAATGTTTGAAATTTGAGAGGAAAGAGGAGAGGAATGAGTTTTAATTGTTTCTCTATCTGAGCAAGAGTTCCTGTAAGGAGTACAGTTGAATTGTCTACAAGGAGTGCGTCGACATGGGGTTTAGAGGGTTATCTCTGAAAGCTCAGGAGAGAAAGATTTTGTTCTCATTTCCACAAAAGTACAGATGGGCACAGGAGCCGTGCAAGGAGTGCGCAGGCTGAGCAAAGTCTCAAGGTTGTGGACCTGAGTGAAGCATTGAGAGACTGTTGTTGCAGATGTGCACAGATTCGAGGAATTTCAACATTGGGAAGTGGCTGAAAGTCTTCCGCAAGGAGTGCATGCAAGGGTTTTTTTGGAAGACTCGGAGTTGGGAAAGTTCAGAAGGACTTGAAACTTTGAAGGAGTTGAAGGAAGGCATGAGATAAGTACCTTAAGAGGTTGAAGGAAAGTGTAGCAACGAGGGGCCGCAAGAGAACAAACTCTCAAAGTAAGAACGGATGGTCAGAATTCCCTGAGGAGAAACCACGAAGTCCTATGGGCCGTTAGATCTCGTGGATGAGTAGGGGAGATACGATGATTATTCCTGAAAGTTCAAAAGCTTAGGAGGAGTAGGACCGTAGATCCAAGCCATAAGGGTTGTTGGATTTACACGTGGATTTCCATATCAGGGTTTCATAGGTTGAAGTCCCATAAACCTTGCAACGCGAATCGATGAAATGCAAAATCCCGAAGGCTAAGAGAATGGTGTGGGCCAAAAGAGTCAGCGAAGCGGACATGTGGCGCACTACTAACACAGAGTCAACCTCCGTTGACCATTTCGGAGTTTCATGGAGTGGAGTTCTGAATTCATTGCATTAGGATTCGCGATATCGTGAAGTCCGAAGTCCCGACAGAAGTGAAGTGGCATTGAAAGTCAAAGCTCGCGAGTGTATCGGAGTTTCGTCAAATCAGGATTCAGGAGTCGAGGAGACGAGTTTCTCGACATCACGATCACCGAAATTGTGATAAGGAAAATCCCAAAAAGGAAAGAGGAAAGGTTAGCATTGACTGTTTTCGGGTTTTAGGGACTCAAGAGACCAATTCTCGACCTACGGACTCACGAAAGTGCGAAATCCGATCTCCTAAGTGCAAAGAGGGGATCCCACAAAGATTTGTTGTGGGTGCAAATTTTTCGAAAGGAAAATAGAAGAGCTAGTGCAAAGCTCTTCGGGCCAGTGTAAGGAAAAGTTCCTATGTTGACGTGGACCTTCCGACCTATGGGTTGAGGGGTTGTCGGCATAGACGTCAAGTGGTATCAGAGCTCAGAAAGGTATTTTTTTTGCTTTCTGTAGCAGAGAAAAGGAAGAATTCACCATGCCGCCAAGGAGAAGGGATAGACAAACACCCAATTCACCAAAGGAGAGGGAAATGCCAAGAAGAAGAGGTAGGAAGATGTCAGATCTAGCCATGGAGAAAGAAATGCATGATCTATGAGCCAGACTCGAAGACATGGAGACAACCCAAAGACGCACAGTCAGTGCTGGGGATCTTAGTGATTCCGAAAATGAAATTGAGGCTGAACATGAAGAAGAAGTTGCAGCAGAAGATGCAGCAAACGAACATTTGATCAGAGCTATTGCAAGAATGGGTGCAAGAGAGAAGATGGACATTCCAGTTTATGAGGGAAATCTGGATGCAGAGGAGCTTCTAGACTGGATTAGAGCTCTGGACACATACTTTGACTATGAAGATGTCGAAGAGGACAAGAAGGTCAAACATACTATCAAAAGATTGAAGGGACATGCAACATTGTGGTGGGATGAACTACAAGTTGACAGACGCTGCAAAGGCAAGAAAAAGATCAGAAGCTGGGATAGAATGATCGCAAAGATGAAGGCGAAATTCATCCCCAGGGATTATCAAATTACTCTGTTTAGAAGAATGCAGAACTTGAGACAGAAGCTTATGACAGTGAAAGAATACACTAAAGAATTCTAAAAGCTGAACATCAGGGTAGGTCATCAAGAGAGCGATGATGAGAAAGTTGCCAGATATATGAATGGCCTGAGATACGATATTCAGGATGAGATGAGCATGGTAACCATCCGAACGGTGGAAGATGCTTATCAGATGGCTCTAAAAGCTGAAGAGAAGCTGAGCCAGAAGTAAGGTCAGAGAGGCCGAGGCGAAAGTTATCCCAGAGGAAAATCAGTTGCCTAGGACAAATATCAGAAGCCCAAGGAAGACTAGAAGAAGCCTTAGACTCGAACTGAGAGAGGTGGAACCTCACAGTGGGGGCAACATACTGAGCAGAGAGGAGATTATGTTGACAACAATACTTTTCCTCGTACTAGAGGTAGAGGAAGAGGAAGAGGTGGAGTAATAACCTGCTTCACATGTGGAAAGAATGGGCACAAGTCTTACAAGTGTCCAGATAAAAAGAAGGAGAGTGGAGAAGCTCACATCGTCGAAGCACAGAGGCAGGATGTTGAGGCAGAGGACACTGAAGGCAGAAGATCATTGATGATGTGAAAAGTCCTTTTAACACCAGAGAAGGAGGTAGAGAGTTCAATCCAAAGGACCAGACTTTTCCAGACTGCTTGCAAGACCAAGGACAGGGTATGCAAGGTCATCGTGGATAGTGCTAGCACAAACAATCTCATTTCTACAAAGATGGTGGAAAAGATGGAGTTGGAGATGATTGATCATCCAAGCCCATATAGAGTTTCATGTCTACAGAAAGGACATCAGGTAACTGTCACTAAACAATGTTTAGTTGAGTTTAAGATAGGAGGATATAATGATAAGATATTATGTGATGTTATTCCTATGGATTTTTTTTATCTATTGCTGGGTAGACCATGGCAATATGACAGAAATATTATTCATGATGGGAGAATGAACACATACACCATAGAGAAGAATGGGAGGACTCACATGTTGCTTCCAATTAAGGATAAGGAGGTGAAACCGGAAGTAAGTGACACTGTACTTCTCATGAGTGGGAAGGAACTTCTTACACAGGTTCAGAAGAAGGAAGAACCGTAATTCATTGTGGTCAGGAAACCAAAGATTGTTTTGACCAACACAAGGGTGGATGATTTACCAGAAGAAGTTCAAGAACTCCTGGAAGAGTTCAATGACATAGTAGTGGATGAATTACCTCGTTCGTTGCCACCGATTAGAAGTGTGATTCATCACATTGATCTCATACCAGGAGCCAGTTTGCCAAACAGAGTTGCGTACAAATTGACGCCGCAAGAGAATGAAGAGGTTAAAAGGCAAGTCCAGGAGTTGTTGGACAAAGGATTAGTCAGGGAAAGCTTGAGTCCATGTGCTGTTCCAACAGTACTCAGTCTGAAGAAAGACAGAGGCTGGAGGATGTGTACTGACTCGAGGGCGATCAACAAGATAACCATCAGGTACAGATTTCCATTGCCAAGGATGGATGATCTGATGGATTGATTGAGTGGAGCAAAGTATTTTTCAAAGATTGATTTGAAAAGCGGTTATCATCAAATCCGATGAGAGAAGGTGATGAATGGAAGACAACATTCAAAACCAATGAAGGGTTGTATGAATGGCTTGTTATGCCATTTGGCTTAAAAAATGCACCGAGTACCATCATGAGGTTGATGAACGAAGTCCTAAGGGAGTTCATTGGAAAATTTGTCATTGTGTATTTGGATGACATACTGGTTTACAGTAAAATAGTGGCAGAGCATCTGAAGCATTTGTCTACAGTGATGCAGAGGTTACAGCAAGAGAAGTTGTTGATAAACATGAAGAAATCCTCATTCATGAGGACGGAGCTCATCTACTTGGGGTTTGTTATTTCTACAGATGAGTTGAGGATGGATCCAGATAAGGTGGAGGTAATAAAAAATTGGCCATCACTGAAAAATATATTTGAGGTGAGAAGTTTTCACGGATTGGCTAGTTTCTACTAAAATTTCATCAGGAATTTCAATGGAATTAGTGCACCGATGATCGATACAGTGAAGAAAAGACACAAGTCTTTTCACTAGACAAAAGAAGTTGAGAAGAGTTTTAATCTGTTGAAGAGGAAGATCATGGAACAACCAGTTCTAGTGTTGTCAGATTTCCAAAAGACATTTAAGGTGAAATGTGATGCAAGTGGGTTTGCAATAGGGGAAGTCTTGAGTCAAGAAGACAGACCAATAGCATACTTCAACGAGAAGCTGAATGAAGCAAAAGTGAAGTACTCCACTTAGGATAAGGAGTTTTATGCTATCACCCAGGCATTGAAGAAATGGAGACATTACCTGATCTCAAAAGAGTTTGTCTTATACAGTGACAATCATGCACTGTAGTTCGTGACTCAACAGGAGAAGTCGAATCAGAGACATGTCAAATGGGTTGAGTATATGAAAAATTTCACTTTTGTGATAAAAACATATTTCTGGTAATGCTAACAAAGTTGATGATGCTTTGAGCAGGAAGTGTTTGTTGTTGCAGGAGTTCAAGGTCAAAACATTGGGTTTTGATGATCTTAGGAACATGTACGCTGATGATCAGGATTTTAAGGAGGCGTATGAAGCAGCTGAGAATCCAATTCTCAGGGGTAGAAGCCAATGGGTAGAGTACATGATCCAGGAAGGATTACTGTTTAGAGGTAATCATTTTTGTATTCCGAAATGCTCCATGAGGGAGAATTTGCTAAAAGAGAAACATAGTGGAGGATTGGTAGGGAACTTTGGTCACAACAAGACATTCACAAAGTTGAATGAGTCATATTTTTGGCCGGGGATGTGAGTAGACATCAAGAGATTCGTAGACAGATGAAAAATTTGCTAGCATTTGAAGGGAAGGAAACAAAATGTAGGGTTTTATCAACCATTTCCCATACCTGAGAGGTTGTGGGATGCAGTCAGCATGGATTTCATATTGGGGTTGCCAAGAACACAAAGAGGTTTTGATTCAATCTTTGTGGTGGTGGATAGGTTTTCCAAGATGGAACACTTCATTCCATGTCATAAAACTAGTGACGCAACTCACATCGCGAATCTGTTTTTCAAAGAAGTCATTCGACTTCATGGCTTACCAAGAAGCATAGTTTCGAATTGAGATACAAAGTTCATCGGACACTTTTGGAGGACCTTATGGAAGAAGTTGGGAACTAACTTGCCATTTAGTTCGGCTTATCATCCTCATACGGATGGACAGACAGAAGTAGTGAACAAAAGTCTGGGAGACTTGCTGAGAAGCTTGGTGACAGAACACCATAGCCAGTGGGACAACATATTACCATAGGCAGAGTTTGCTTATAATGACTCAGTTAATAGAAGCATAGGGCAGAGTCCATTTCAGATTGTTTATGGCATGCAGCCGAGTGGGATTTTTGAGATGAGATATTCAGAATCGAATGCGACTAGGAGTGCTAGTGTAGAAGAATTTGCAGAGGTGATGAAAGAACTTCACAGCTAGGTGAAGCAGCGACTGCTGAATTCGAGCCAAGAATATAAGCGCAGAGCCAATCAGCACAAGAGACAACTCCAATTTGAGGTTGGTGAATTGGTTCTGGCACATTTGAGAAAGGAAAGGTTCCCGAGAGAAACATATAATAAATTGAAGATGAGGAAAATTGGACCATGTAAGGTCTTGAAGAAATTTGGGGCGAATGCTTACGAGATTGAATTACCCGATGGGATCGGAATTTCTCCGATATTCAATTTCTCATATTTGTACCCATATAAAGATGAGGAAATAGGGACTGGAAATGAGCAGCCAGTGATCCAGTGGACAAAGCAGATGCTAGTTCTAGAAAAACTGCATATGGAGCACATATTGGATAAAAGAGTGAGCAAGAAGACTAGGCAAAAGCAATACTTTGAGTATCTGGTTAAATGGAAAAACCATCCAGTTGAAGATGCCAGTTGGGTGAATGAAGCATAGATACAAAGGCATGGAAAGACCGTGCGTGAGCTCATGGACAGGAGCCCATGAAAATTTTCAAGCCAGGGAGTATGATGCAAGAGCATCTCAAGTGAGCCAGCGCGGAGACAATCGGACAGCTAGAAAAGCGCCCAGCACAAATTTTGCAATCACCTTGAAGTTATTGCGCGATCTTAAATGAAGCCATTAAGAAGAAGCACACTTGTAAAATGTAAACGGACCTTGAGCGATTTTCTCTTGTCCTTAGTAGGTAGAAGGCATTTAAAGTAGTTAATGCAAGTAGATAGAATTGAATGTTAGATTAGACAGTTTTAGAGCGCAAGAGGGAAACAGGATATAGACACCCTCATTGTGTATTGTAACATAAGCAGTATTAGTGTATGAAGAGCATAGGGGAGAAGTAGAGAGTTGTGTAGCAGACTCCATGTACAGAAGTTTTGGATTAATACAAGAAAGTTGTGATTTAGACTCATTGTGTTCATGTATTCTCTCTTTATGCATCTTTGAATGTTATGCTCATGGATGCTTTACTCTTTCTATCATGCAATTGCTTTTATGCTATGTATGAATGATTTCTTGTTGAATGTTTGAAATCTGAGAGGAAAGAGGAGAGGAATGAGTTTCAATTGTTTCTCTATCTGAGCAAGAGTTCCTACAAAGAGTGCAGTTGAATTGTCCGCAAGAAGTGCATCGATAGGGGATTCAGAGGGTTGTCTCTGAAAGCTCAGGAGAGAAAGCTTTTGTTCTCATTTCCACAAAAGTGCAGTTGGGCACAGGAGCCGTGCAAGGAGTGCACAGGCTGAGCAAAGTCTCAAGGTTGTGGACCTGAGTGAAGCATTGAGAGACTGTTGTTGCAGGTGTGTGCAGAGTCGAGGGATTTCAACACTAGGAAGTGGCTGAAAGTCTGCTGCAAGGAGTGCGTGCAAGGGTTTTTCTGGAAGACTCGGAGTTGGGAAAGTTCAGAAGGACTTGAACCTTAGAAGGATTTGAAGGAAGGCACGAGATAAGTACCTTAAGAGGTTGAAGGAAAGTGTAGCAACGAGGGGCCGCAGGAGGACAAACTCTCAGAGTAAGAACGGTAGGTCGGAATTCCCTGAGGAGAAACAGCGAAGTCCCGTGGGCTGTTAGATCTTGTGGAGCAGGAGGGGAGATACGATGATTATTCCTAAAAGTTCAAAAGCTCAGGAGGAGTAGGACCATAGATCCAAGCCATAAGGGCCGTTGGATTTATGTGTGGATTTTCATATCGGGGTTTCATAGGTTGAAGTCCCATAAACCTTGCAACATGAATCGCGATATGACGAAACGCAAAATTCTGAAGGCTAACAGAATGGTGTGGGCCACAAGAGTCAGTGAAGCAGACATGTGGTGCACTACTAACACAAAGTCAACCTCCGTTGACCATTTCAGAGTTTCGTCGAGTGAAGTTCCGAATTCATTGCATTAGGATTCGCGATATTGCGAAGTCTGAAGTCCCGACAGAAGTGAAGTGGCGTTGAAAGTCAAAGCTCGCGAGTGTTTCAGAGTTTCGGCAAATCGGGATTCGGGAGTCGAGGAGACGAGTTTCTTGACATCACGATCGCCGAAATCGCGATAAGAAAAATCCCGAAAAGGAAAGCGTTGACTGTTTTCGGGTTTCAGGGATTCAAGAGACCAACACTCGACCTATGGACTCGCGAAAGCGCAAAATATGATCTCCTAAGTGCAAAGAGGGGATCCCATGAAGATTTGTTGTGGGTGCAAATTTTCGGAAAGGAAAATAGAAGAGCCAGTGCAAAGCTCTTCGGGTCGGTGTAAGGAAAAGATCCTGTGTTGACGTGGACCTTCCGACCTACGGTTTGAGGGGTTGTCATCGTCGACGTCAAGTATTGAGGCCCCATGAGCCTGGTAGCCGGGTATACTAGATTTGGGAAATATTTGACATGCAACGTTAGAGGTTTTGGGGGCCAAATACACTGATAGGCTGGTGATCTGGTAGGCTCGATGGACCTGTGGTCCGATACCTTAATGATGAGACCCAACATATTAACATATCAGTATACCATATCAGAGGAGGATCATTGTTGCAATGCTAAAGACCCAATGGGTGGATATCCCAATATCTCAGTGGTTCCAGTAATGAGTCGACATGTGGAAATACCCTTACGAATATCTTTATAAGATAAATTTCCACAGGAAAGGTTCCATATCGGGGCTTTGGAAAAATAATTTGGAGCTTGGTGTGTTTCAAAGGACCAATATCATATATTGTGCTGGTACTAATATGTGGTGACCAATCAAGCAAATAGATCAGCAACTGACACTGAAACTTGGATTGTTCCAATGGTTGTTGAGCGATAGGGTTGTGTTGTGTGCTTTGGTGACAAATGAACATATCGACAGTCGAATATATATCAAGGATCTATCAAGAAGCTTTGAGGCTCTGAGGTACGAGGATGCCAGAGAATAAAATAGAAGATAATGTAATTGTCTAAGGGTGGCTAGGAGGTGCAAGTTTAAAGAAACTTCTGAAATCATGCAGATTGTGAAATGATGGAAAATGTCATGATAACAAAGACAGAGAAAAATATTTATATAGGTGAAGGAAGGAAATACATATTGTGGACTTGTTGAAAGTTTGAGGATATTGACGTCTCATGCAGGTTGGTACCTGCAAACATTTTTACTGAGTTGGTGCTCAATTAAGGGGATTGATGTCTTTTGCAAGTGGGTTCCTTCGAATATAACAATTGTAGGTTAGTTCCTACACATAGAGTTGAGTTGGTGGTTATCCAAGGGTATTGTTTTCTGTTGCAGGCTGGTGCCTGAAAACATTACTACTGAATTGGTGCTCATCAAAGAAGATTGGTGTCTCCTATAGGTTGGTGCCTGCAAACATTGTAACTATAGGTTGGTTCCTACATGACCTTATAAAAGAATGTTTTGTGGTTTTCTCCCATTTGAGTTTCCACATTAAATCTATGTGTACTATGGATTGCATAGTTGTACATTTATCATTAACCGTTAAAGTAGGTAAAATAACATATTATTAAATATTGTAAGGAAATATTATAAGAAAAGAAAAAATCACCTTATACCCTCTTTGTATAAATAAGTGTGTTAACAAAAGTCAATACAAGCTAGACATCAATTTGATGTGTGAAACCCCTTATTTGTTAGTATCTATTTGCTAACATCTTGAAAAAATTGAAACGAAATTAGAAATATCAATAAAACAAATTTTCATACTCTAAATAAAAGAAAGAATTAGTAATACTCTATATGAAAGTAAGAATTGGTATAATTTTTAAGAAAAAACAATTTAAATAATCCAATAACAAATCCCACTATATGATCTACATAAGCTAAATTTGCAAACCCTAAGGTCCATTTGCAAAGGTTTTTGTACAATTACAATAAGCCTAATTAACTTACAATCCAAAATGTCTACGTAAATATATTAATTCAATTTATTCATTCAAAACATATTGAATACATGGAATCTTTTACATCCAAAATAAACATAAATGAATTTCCTTCATGTAGTATGTTCATTTAAACTCAATTTCATGGTATTTGTATTTTCTTAATTTCCAATATATCAAGTAGTATGCTAAAAAAAAATTACTACCAAATATAAATAATAATAATAATCTATTTTTAAGGTTACAACTAAGCCACTACATCAAATTGGTGTATGAGATCCTCTTGTTTATGGGATAAAGGATTGTGACCTCTTAAGAGGAAATACATGTTCTTAACCATTAGGCTTACTAAAGCTGTATTATAGAATATTATCAAATAAAGTTGAGAAATCTTTATCCCATAAAGTTCTTAATTAGGGTTGGCTATTGAAATATTATCAAATCAAGTTCAATTCATAAGACTAACGTATGAAATCAATTCATTGAAACCTGCTTGATTTTCTAGTGGAGGGGAGGGAGAAACCATGCATTGGACATTGATACTCTGAATAGCATGGTGATGGGTAATGGAATGTATTGGTAAAACAGAAATGGAATGGTAAAAAAACTACTTAATATTATGGTAAATTTCCACCTACATTGAGCATAGAATCTTCATAAGGTACGCTGCATTGCAAGTTAGGGTTTACGGTTTTATGTTTTTGGGTATTACACTGCTCTCGCAAAGATGCAAACTTAAAACTTTGATTCGCCTTTTAACCTAACAACATCCACGAGTACATCAGTTTGAACCTAAAACAATTGTTTACATCTCATATCGGTGGAGATATTTATATATAGAAGGACGAGCGTAGCGTATAGACAAGAAGAATCAAGATGTCTCTCCGTATCCATGCTCTCGCCATTCCTTACCCCTTAGAGTCCCATAGCTTTTCCATGGCCGATCTCTGTATCAAGTTGGCCTCCAAGGGTTTGGTTATCACCTTTGTCTCCACTGAGGGATCATCTGATTCGCAAGCTTATATCACCAATGTAGCTCAAACAACTGGTTTGGATATTCGCTCTGCAGAGATTTCAGATAACTTGGCCATGGATTTTGATAGATCATTGTACAACGAACGATTTCTACAGTTCGCACTCAACACCATGATGCAACCCGTGGAGGAAGTAATCCAGAGGCTGAATACAGAGGAGGATAATCAAATCTCCTGCATTATTGCTGATTCGTTCCTGCCATGGACGGTGCTTATTGCGAAGAAATTCAATCTTCCTCTCATCTCGTTCTGGACTCAGTCTACTGCATCGTATATAATATATTATCACTCAGACATGCTCATTTGCAAAGGCCATTTCCCCTCTAAACCCTACGGTATGACTGAATCATAGATACTTTTATTATACTTCCATTAAACTCCGTTTCTAATTTGTTTTTAGTTTCCTGCTCTGTTCACATATAAATCTGTCGGAGATTTTTTTTTCCAATGGAAAAGTGATCTATGATTTTTATTGCAAAATTTATGATGATCGACAGTGGTTCAAAATCTGATAAATCTGAGTAGAAAAACGATGTTCTTTTGTTACTGGTTCGAAAAATTTTAAGATAAATTTAC
>JZKD02S2124722.1:598217-614790 GCA_000966675.3 Picea glauca
AAGAGAAAATGGGGAAAGACTTAAGTCTTACATAATATTTTATAATATTTCCGAAAAAGTGTAATATTATGGATATATATTTATCCTAAGTTCCCGAAGGTAGGGAACGAGTCACCAAGTGTCTTAAGCTACTTATGAAGGTGACAAGAGTCGAGATGAAGGAATGCAATATGTATTGTCAGACTTAGTTTATTTTGGGGGGATTATTCACTATTAATTTTCTCGGGAGTAGAAGGGGGTCAGACTGTATGGAAAATACGATTATTACCTTATCTACAGAGAAAATACTGTAAGTTTTTATGTTTTGAAAACTGACTTTTTCTGTCAAAGAGGTAGGTTGTCAGGCCCATGAGCATACTCTCTAGGTGAGATTTTTGTTGAGCATTTTTCCTTGGTGCGTTGTGCATTAGATGCAAGGCCTAGAGATTTCCTGTCTAGCCAGTTACTGGTAACCCTGAAAGGAAAGTGGGGCAATCAAATGATTGTTGAGAAAATAAGGAGCACAGTTCCTTGGGTGTGACAAGTGCATGGGGAATGAGAGACTGTAGGCTAGTTGCAGTAGTGGGAACCTTGGACTGCGAAATTTTTCTAAGTATCAGACCTTATCCTTTCATTAGGAATCATTTTTTCCTAGTGGACTTAAGCCCCAACTTGGGGGTAACCTGTTGCTAGAATCTTGTGAGAAACAGATTCTATGGATGGGAGGAACGTCTAAGTTATATGCATAGTTGGCGACTTTCATAAAAGATAAGTGTCATTATGTTCTTGTCTCATTTTCTGTGTTCATATTTATCTATGTTTGATATGGTTTAATTCTTGTATGTTGTCGCATATAAATAATTGTTTTTATTTTGTTTAACGTTTCTTGTGCATGTAAGTATGGTTCTTATAGCTTGTATTTGTAGACATGCATGAGTATGATGAATGTTGATAGTTTTCATGTAATTTAACCTTATTATTTTAGTATGAGCCTCCAGAGAAATGTTTGAATGGACAAGTGTGTGGAGAGTACTTTGTGTGCACTAGAGACTAGATTTTTTTATGTGCACTGGGAAGTAGTATGCACACACAGGGAGAATAAATTTGGTGGGTGTGACACCAGAATGCTTGTGCACATAGTAGTGTTGTGTGATCAATACACTAGTGCGTGATTGTTGACTTAGTTCCACTTCTTAAAGTTATTTTAAAAGGAGAAATTTAGAGTGGTGCGACTCAGCATGAGGTTGAGCGCATTACTTCAAGTGATACTACATATACTAGTGTTCAGTAAGGAATCTATGCAGTGGATTTTTAGAGTAGCATTGTTCAATAGTATGTTGGATGATGTTACTCTATGTTTGATAAAAGAATATTTTTGGGAGATGTGTGTGTGGCGTAGCCCAAATTGGTGACCTAGGATGCTACATTTTTCTATCAGATCATAAATAAGGAGGATTTGTGGTAACGAGACCCAACATGGGTGGCTGGGAACATTAAATTTTGGTATGAGAGAATAAATGCAGAGTTGTTATGGTAATAGGACCTAGCCTGGGTGGCTGGGGATGTTACATTTTTGTATCAGAGCTATTGGTTCAACACTAGAGTTGTATGGTCCAAAGGTCAACAAGAAGCATTATATCTCCAGTTTCAACACTAAGCTTGCATGGGATGAGTCCTACTTAAGGAAAAATTCAGACTGGTAAGTGGCTAAACTTGGAATTTCAGCATGTCCATGGTGTGCATTAAACAAGAATGCACAAATGTGTGAATTAAATGTTTGGTATTGCAAGGTGTGGCACTAGAACTACACTGTAAACAATGGTGAATGGGTGTGTGCACTAAAATTTTGGGATGATATGAAGAAATTTGTGGTCCATGTGCATTACAGATACATGGTGTACATGTTAAAAATTGACATTGTGCATGGGTGTTTGTTGAATACCAATGCACACATGGGCTTCATAAGAAAATATTCTCATAAGATGGTGCAAATTTTTCATGAATTCATCTAACAAATATTGTTTCCTGCACATTTTTCATAATCATCAATGGTTAGAGAAGGACAAAATCAATGGAGAAGGTCAAAAGCATGGAATATGCATAGAGGACTCATAGTCCTGATGAATAATTCAAGGATTTGTATGTCGGTTTGGGTGCTGAAGGTACAAAATCCAAGGAAGAGTGCATAAACTTGGTCGAAACCATAAAGGGACTTCAAAAGTATATCCAAAGCTATAAAGTTGACAATGAAAGGCTTATGAAAGCCAAGTCATAGTAAGATGATTAAATGTCAAATTGATGCAAAGCCTAGACGTATTATAAAATAAAATGGATAAGGAGATAGAGTCAAGTAGACAAAGAAGTCGAAGGTCTCACGATGAGGAAAGAAGATAAGAAATAAGTATTGGTAGGAATCGACCTTACTCACCAAATCATTCTTTTAGGAAAGCATGTAGTAGCTCAATTCCATCTCAGGTTAGAAAGCATAAGAGAAGGACTAGGGTGGATGAGCTACAAGGAGAAATGAATAATATCAAGCCTCCTACCTTTGACGATGAGCACAAGAAGGATGAAGATGCAAAGACCTAGTTGTTGGGTATGGGGATGTACTTCCAACTACATGATTATTCTGCACAGGAAGAAGGGAAAATTTCTATGTATCATCTAAAAGGAAAGGAAACAATGTTGTGGGATTAGTATGTGTAGGTGCAACACATTGATGAAAAGAAGGTTACTTGGAGGGATTTCAAGAGGTATTTCCAAAATAAATACTTAACCAAGAGGTGTTATGAAAAGAAAATGAAGAAGTTATTTTAACTCAATCTCGGGAGTATGACGATATATGAGTATGAAATAAGATTCTTAGAATTGGTAAAGTATGTTACATTCATCACAGATGTGTAAGTTAAGATTAAAAGGTACCTAAGTGGGTTTCCTTCATCTATCAATGAAAAAATACAATATGATGACCCTAATACTTTGGAGGAAACAATAAGGCACGCTAAGTGTATTTTTTATCACTAGAGAGGAAGACGGATTTTCCAAAAGTCTTGGGAAGACAAGATGAAGATAAAGGTGGATCAGATGAAGAAGGGGACTAAGCCACCCTTTTTCAGAAATACTGTGCAAGGAAATCCATCTCCCAAAGAGTCTAAATGATGAAGACAATGGAGAAAAATTCAAGGAAACAACCTATTCAATGTTTGAATTGTGGTAGAGATCATATGCGTAGAGATTTCCCTCAAAGAGGTGATAAAGAAAGGAATTATTATAGTGTACAACAAACTGCGATCGTTGAGGACATGGGAAGAAATGTACCAAGGATTTACACAGCCCTAGATAACAAGCAAGATGAGTTTTAGTCACACATGATTGAAGTGGAAGGTAAGATTAGCGATCAACTCATTGCTATTTTAATTGATTCAGGAGCTAGTCATAGTTATCTAGATCCTAATATGCTGGAAATGTTTCAATTGCCAAGAAGCAAGCTTGGAAAACCTTGGTTTGTGCAGTTAGTTACAAGAGAAAAAATGAAAATTAATGAGATGGTTAAAATATGTCCGATGGAGATGAATGGAATGCACACAAATCTTTATCTGAATATTATACCTTTGGGCTCGTATGATTGCCTCATTGTTATGGATTAGATGGATGAACATCATGTTGTCCTAGATTGTTACAATAAGGCATTCATTTCTTTGGATGAGGAAGGAAACTTAAGAACAATTCAAGTAATTCCAAGAGCTATGACTATTAGAGAAGTTTCAGTATTGAAATTGAATAAAATATACAGTAGGGGATGTGAATTATTTGCAGCGCACATGGTGGAGGCACTCGAGGATAAGGTGCCAAGTGTTGAAGACTGCATAGTACTAAAAGCGTTTGAGGATGTCTTTAAATAGACATAGGGATTGCCTTCAAAAAGAAATATTTATTTCTCTATAAGCCTCATGCCTAGAGTAGCACCTATATGAAAGACTTATTATAGGATTTGTATGCCAGAGTTGAACGAGTTATAGATGAAACTCGAAGAGATTCTTAAGAAGGGGTATATAATACCAAGTGTGTTTCCTTGGGGTGCTCCAGTATTGTTCGTGAAAAATAAGAATAGTACACTCAGGATTTGTATTGACTTCAAGAAGTTGAACAAAGTAACAGTAAGGAACAAGTATCCTTTCCCAAGGATAGATGACGTCTTTGATCAGCTGTGAGGAGCACAAATATTTTCAAATATTGATCTCAGATATGGATATCACCAAGTGATAATTAAAGAAGAAGACATCAAAAATATTGTCTTCAGATCAAGGTACAAACATTATGAGTTCATAGTGGTTCTGTTTGGATTTTAAGTGCACCAGATGTCTTCACGTGTTTGATGAATGGAGTTTTTAGAGAGTATTTAAATAATTTTGTGATCGTATTTCTGGATGACATACTTATTTACCCAAAGTATGAAGAGGAGCATGAGAAACACTTCAAGATGGTGTTTCGTGTATTGAGTGCGCATAAACTTTATGAAAATTTGAGTAAGTGCTCATTTTATTAGCGACAAATTCATTAATTGGGTTATACTATTTCAAAGGAAGGAATGACCTAGAAAACATAAAATCCATTGATGAATGGCCGACACCAAGAAATGTCATAGAGGTAAGGTCCTTTATGGGACTTGTGGGTTATTACAGAAGGTTTATTGAAGGATATCCATATATTGTGCATCCAATTACATCCTTGCAAAAGAAAAGTGAGTGATTTGAATGGAATCCAAATTATGCAAGGAGTTTTCATCACTTGAAGAGTTTTTTAACAAGTGAACCAATTTTGAGAATTGTTGATCCTGATGCAGACTTCGTTGTGTGCACAAATGCATTCAAGGAAGGACTCGATGGTGTCTTGATTCATAATGGACATGTGGTGTGTTAGAAATCAAGAAATTTAAAAGAACATGAAAGGCTCTATGCTACTCATGACTTAGAATTGGAAACCATAGTGCATGCTCTGAAGATGTGATGGCATTATCTCATGGGTAAATTTTTTTATTTGAAGGCAAATTATAGTGGTCTGAAGTATCTATTTGTACAACCAAGTTTAAATTCCATACAAAGCAGGTGGTTTGAGTTCCTCAATGATTATGAATTTGACATAAAGAATATTTTAGGAAAGGAGAATAAGGTGGCCGACGCACTCAACAGGAGAGTGCATGAGATTCATTCTACAATCATTAGCATGTACGAATAAGATTTGTGCTACATAATTTTAGAGGTTTCCAACTCAGATATGCACTATATGGACATAAAGTAACTTTACAAGAAGGTATTTTGTAGCATAAATTTGAAAGTTATGAGATAAAATAGGATGGGATCCTCAAATATAGACGTAGAGTCTATGTGTCGAATGGTCAAGAGTTGAAAAGTCCATTATTGTCGAAGATGGATAAGGTTCCTTATGTTGGACATCCAGGCTACCATAAGAAAATTTTCGGAGTAAAATAGAAATACTATTGGACATGTATGAAGAGGGAGGTTACTAATTTTATTACTAGATGTCTTGAATATCCAAAGGCCAATGTTGAACACAAACATTCAGCTGGTTTGTTACAACCTTTACCCATTCTTGGGTGGAAGTGGGAATTTGTGATGATAGATTTCATTATTAAGTTTCCTAGGACTTCTAAGCGACATGATTATATTATTGTGGTGGTGTACACATTTACTGAAGCTTCCCCATTTTATTCTGGTTAAGTTATCACACAAGGCAACCAAAATGATTGAGATATACATGTGAGAAGTTGCTAAGTTCCATGGTGTACCTAAGACAATTGTGTCTAATAGAGATTCCAAGTTCACCTAAGACTTTTGAAAGGGTTGTTCAAAGGATTTGGGTTAAATATAAACTTCAACACAACATATCACCCTGAGATAGATGGTCAAATAGAAATAGTAAATCAAGTGATTGAAGATATGTTGAGGATGTATGTAATGGATAAGTCATGAAAATATGAATACTACCTTCACTTGGTAGAGTTTGCTTGCAACAATGGGTATCAATCATATTTAAATATGATCCCATTTGAAAAACTTTATGGTAGAAAGTGCAACACGCCAGTGAGTTGGGACAATACAGTGGACCGCCTCATGGTTGGGCTAGCTCTAATCCGGGAAATAGAAGAGTAGATGGTAAAAATAAGGCAGAATTAAAAAGGTTGCCCAAGATAGGCATAAAATTTGCGCAGACAAAGGAAAAACCCACAGATAATTTAAAGTGGGAAATTACATATTTTTGAAAGTGAAATCCAAGCATAGTTCCCTGAAGTTGCGAAAGTGTTCTAACTTGGCAGTGCGATACTGTGGGCCATTTGAAATCCTATATAGGATTCGTCCTATCACATATATGCTTTCTTTTTATGCATCCTTGTGTATTCATAATGGTTTCCATGTGTCATTTCTTAAAAAGTACATACTTGATGCTAATCATAATATTGATTGGAATGTCATTAAGGTGGAACCATAAGGTGATTTCCGAGTGCGACCAATTTTCATATTGAATTGGAAAATCAAACAACTCCAAAATCAATTCATGGATCTAGTAAAGGTCCAATAGACCTGGTATGGTCCTAAGGATGCAACCTAGGAGCGCGGGTAGAGTATCTGCATCTTTTTGAATGTTTTTGAAATTTTTTATGTACATTTTTATATGATGCAATGGGGACAGTGCATAAATAAGGGGGAGGGGAATGTAATGTCCCTGAACCAAACCATTTTTATTTGAACATATATGTTGGTGAGTCAGGGTATCAATTGTAAATGTAAATGCACATATAGGTTGGTGATTCATTGGCACTAAGTTTTGGTGTTGCACGCACTTGAGTAGTGCATAGATAATTGTTATCGGGATAGGGTGCACACATTTCATAGCGTTCCACACACCTGGGTAAGTGCGTGTGGTTTCACATTAAATAAAGGGTACACACAATTCGTATTATTGTTCTCTCTTAGGTAAGTGTGCAAGAATGACCTAGGAGTGCACACCAATATGAGTTATATATATGTGTATATATATGATTGTATATTTATTGAGTTCGAAGAACCTATGTGATTATGAGGTTGGTGCGTTGGGATGCAGATAGGCCAGTTTTCCTCTCCATGTAAAGTGTAATCATACTCGATCATTAATAATATTACATCCTTGTGCGAAATCACACTCATATGAAAAGAGATGGGGGGCTAACTCCACCGAAAAAATGGAAAAGGGGGCGAGACTTAAGTCTTAGGGAATATTTTATAATATTTTCGGAAAAATGTAATGTTATGGATATGTATTTATCTTAAGTTCCCGAAGGTAGAGAACAAGTCACCAAGTGGCTTAAGTTACTTCTAAAGGTGACAAGTGTTGATACGAAGGCATACAATACTCATTTTTTCATTAATCATTTTCTCGAGAGTAGAAGGGGGTTGGACTGTATGGAAAATATGATTATTATGTTATCTACAAAGAAAATCTTGTAAGTGTTTTATGTTTTGAAAATTGAGTTTTAATGTAGAAGAGGAAGGTTTTCAGACACGTGATCAATCCCTCTAGGAGAAATATTTTTTGTTGAAGAGGTGAGTTATTAGGCTAGCGAGCATACTCTCTAGGTGATATTTTTGCTCAGAATTGTTCCCTTGTGTGTTGGGCATTAGATGCATGGCTTGTAGATTTTTTGTCTCACATGTTCCTGGTAGCCCTGCAAGGGAATTGGGGCAGCTAAAGGACTATTGATAATATAAGGGGCACACTTCCTTGGATGTGACAGGTGTGTGGGGAATGAGAGACTGTATGATAGTTGTAACAGGGAGCACCTTCGAATGAGCAATTTTGTTGAGTATCAGAACTTAGCCTATCACTATGAACCCTTTTTCCCTGGTGGAGTTAAGCCCCAACTTAGGGGTGGCATGTTGTTGAAATCTTATGAGAATCATATTCTATGGCTGGGAGGAATGTCTGAGTTATCCATGCAATTGGTGACTTTCATAAAAGATAAGTGTCATTATGGGCTTGTCTCATTTTTTGTATTCACATTTATCTATGTTTGATATAATTTAATTCTTATATGTTGTCGCATATAAGTAATTGTTGTTATTCTATTTAATTCTACTTGCACATGTAAGTATGGTTCTTATAGCCTATATTTCTAGACATGCATGAGTATGATGAATGTTGATAATTTTCTTGTAATCTAACCTTATGATTTTGGTACAAGCCTCGTATTTTCTTGTGCGTACTGGGAAGCAGTTTGTGTGCACAAGGAGAATATATTTGGTGTGTGTGATTCTAGGATGGTTTCACACATACTAGTGTTGTGTGATTAATACACTAGTGTGTAGTTGTTGAGTAACTTCTCGTGCTTAAATTAATGGTATAAGGAGAAATTTAGTGTCGTGTGACTCAACATGAGCTTGAGCGCATTACTTCAAGTGATACTACGTATAATAGTGTTGAGTATAGAATATACGCAATGAATTTTCATAGTAGTATTATTCAGTAGTATGTTGGGTGATGTTACAATATGTTTGATCAGATAATATTTTGGGGATAAGTGTGTGTGGTGTAGCCTATCCTGGTGACTAGGGATGCTACATTTTGGTAGCATAGCATAAATAAGGAGGAGTTGTGGTAACGAGACCCGGCTTGGGTGGCTTGGGATGTTACAGATATTATGGCTTGAGATCGCATAGAGACAAATGAAAAGGATGCTATGGACTTCCATAGGTGCTACACCACCCCAAAAAATATCCTAATTTTAGTGACATTACTGGGAACTAGCCACTTTATGATGGCCTCCATATTCATTGGATCTATATTCAGCTTCCCTCCACGAATCACATACACCAAATACACCAATAACTATTGAGAAAACTCAAATTTCTTAAGGTTATCCAGTTGGTGATTCTTTTTTACAGTCTCTAACACCTACATGAGATGAGAGATATGTTCTTACTAGGTAGAGTTATAAACCAATATATCATCTAAGTACATTATAACAAATGAATATAGAAATGGAAACAATACATCATTCATGAAATGCATAAATGTATCTCTAGTTCATTAGATAAACTAAAATATATTAGCACCCACTTATATACACCTTTCCTTGTCTTCAAGGTGGTCTTCCTTATGTGTTATTCTTTAACTTATACCTGGTGGTGTCCTGATTTGAGATCCAACTTGGTGAAGTAGTTAGCATATTGCAACTGATCTAATAAATAATTGATCCTAGATAGAGGGTACCAATTCTTGAGGATTATCTTGTTTAAATATTTATAGTTGAGACACATTCACCAAGTCCATAGTACTATGATGATAGGAGACCCTATTACTCCCTTCTCTAGTATCTACTACAATTGTTTCTTCACATCATATGCTTCTAGGACAAGCTATCTATATAGGCTTAAACTTGGAAATGGGTAGTCATGGAAAAAATATATCTCATGCTCCACTTTCCTCTTAGGTGGTAACAGTTTAAGTTCCTAAAAAATCTATCTATATTCCTACACAAACTCCTCAAACTAGTGGATATGCTCTTTAGTACATCCCTCTAGAGATGCCTTTACTTTTATTGATTTATCACCTGGTCAATTTTCTCTTAAGAAAATAAATAAATAATTCCTACTAGAACCAATTATTTTTTTGGCTTGGTTAACGCTTACTAGAGAGATATTAGATTTACCTTTTTGTGCATTGATGATGAAAAAATTTCCATCCTTAATCAGGAAATACTAGTTTACTCTCCTCGATAATATTGCAACCCTCATATACGTCTAGGGGATTCCAAACATTACACCACACACATCAAGTGGTACTACATCTACCTCCACTTCATCAATTCAATCTACAGTTATAGAAAATTAAATCTTACATTGTTTAGTGACCTTGAGTTATGCATCTTTATTTACCCATCCTAATGTATATGGGTTAGGATGATCATAATCTTCTAATCCAACCTTGTTGTCCATATCTTCTACTATGAGGTTGGTCTATGCATTGGAATAAAATAGATACCACCTTGTACTTTTTTACTTGGATCTCAATATAGAAGAGTTTAGTCATCTCCTTGTCCTCCTTGTAATGAAGGTTACTGAAGTTCACCTCCTTCTACACTATAGTGCATATAATATTTTGATCCACATACAATATTCTCTCTACTGGGTTTCCTAAATCCATAGATATAAGGTTCTTCTTCTCTACATACTTCTTAATGTTCTTTAGATTGAACTTTGGATGTAGCTTCCAACAATTATCTTTAGTGTGACCATCAATATTATAATGGTTGCAATGGTTGTTTGGATCCTTGCACTAATGTGAAATGGTTGTTGTCTTCTTGTCCTTTCCTTTCAAATTCTTCGTCCCCTCCTTAGAAGCATCTTGGTGGTATTTCTATTTGGAACCACTTGATTCTCCTTGCTTATGGCCTATATTCTCTAGGTATTACGCTTGCACATATGTCTCATCAACTATCCTAGGTCTAAAGAGCATCACTTGCTTCCATAAATAACTATGTAAACCCCCCAAATATTTGAGTATGTTTGGGTTCTTGTGAGATATACCCAACATAATAATTGCCTTTTTTAGATTGATGGTGTACTCTTGCGCACTTCACCCTTTCCTCTTCCTGAAGTGATTCCAAAGGATCTGTTGATCCTATACATTCCAATAGGATAGATCTAGGACTTGATGAAGGTTTTAAATGCCTCCCACTTAGTTATTGGTGGATCACCCTCCAACCTAAGTGTTTCCATGTGGATTCTCGACCAAGTTAGTGCATCACCCTCTAATTTCAGTTAAGAAAACGATATCTTTTTCTCTTCTTGTATGTTATGGACATTGAAATAAACTTCTAATTGTTGCAGCCAATGATTCAAATTAACAACATCAATCTCACCTTGGTATGGTTTGATATCTACCTTTGCATCCATTTTAAATATAGACTATGAAGAAGTCATGAACCTAGAAATTGGTTTCTCTTTCTCCAACTCTTTTTTAATCTCCTTTTCTTGGTCTCCATTATCTCTTGATTTGTTTTATAATCAAACATCTTAGTTAGATCCACTAACCTCAGTGAAAGGTCCAAACTTGTTTTCTAGAGCCGCCATGAAGAGGGCCATGTTGTGAGAGATATTATGACTTATTCTTCCAATTCTGTAAATCTCTCTTCTTCCAAATCTTGAGGGTTGTTACGAATGGACTCATCCATAATGGATATAGTTTTGTGACTTCCTTCTTAAACCAATTCCTAGATCCTGTAACTTCCCATTAAAACCTCAAAGAAATTGTTCTAATACAAATTAGATTTGTAAATTGTTGTGGATATTACAATGGAATAATTCGTTAGAACAGATCTTACAATATTCTAAAATATTTTATTTATGCATTTTATTACTTTATATATAATATTTATTATTAATAGCTTAGAGCTCAAATTTATGGAAATAACGAAAAATGGAAATGGAAGAACAAGCAAATGAACACATGATCCACACAATTGAACATAATATGTGACCTACGAAACTTGATATGGTAGAAATCAAACTACAAGGTGAGGTCTATACTCTACTCTCTTTTCCTCGATTAATAAATGCAAGTACAAAGAAAGGGACCCTCACTATGGACTTGCCATGGACATTGTGACCTAAATAGTTGCTACAAAATCTTCTACCTCCTATGTTTTTCTTCCATATCATATCCCACTCCTAGATTGTATGATAACTATGCAACAATAATAATGCAAACATAATGTAACCCCTTCTCTTCCTAATAGCACCATATTTAAAATAGCTTGAAAGCCCTTTAGGATTAGGGTTAGGGTACTTGGATGTCTCAACCCTCAATTAGTCTTAGGGTTTTGGACCCTTTAGAATATTTTGGAAATTCCTCACGTGACTAACCCGACATGTGCTAGTAATTGGGGTTGACATGGCATCTACATAGTACCATGGTGGTCAAAAGGTCAATTCAACTTCCACGAGGCATAACTTCCACATACCAACTCAAATTGAGACAATTTTAGTATCATTAGGAAGATTTTAGTATGTAGAAAAATGCCCACGGATAGGATTTATGCTTATAAAGTTTTGATCTCAAAAATTGTCATTTAATGTCTCAAAGTGGCTTTGGAAGGTTTTGAACTCCAAATAACCAAATTGAGACTTACCCATAAAATGGACCATGACCCAAGCTCTTCCTTTATTATTGAGAGTATCTCATTGCCTCTTTCCTATGAGCTTGCCTTTGGTGGAGGATTGAAGTGGTGAAGACCCAGTTGGAAGAAACTTGGTTTCTTGGTTTTGAACCGTGCCGACACGGAAGTCTGTAATGTTGATACTTTTGTTGATCAATTATTAATAGAAATACTCATTTCCCGTCTTATCGATATCTTGCAAATATATGATTATTATCCATTGGCATGTTTGTAATGTTTATTAATGGATTGTGTTATCTGATGTGCTAACTCATTTTATATATTGTCACTATATACTTGCATCGCTTGTTTGTTGAGAACTTCTTGCAGGTGTAAAGCTTTGGGTCAAAGTGATCAACAGTGGAACGACATCAAACGATTGGATCGAGGTAAGCTTCTTCCTCGTATTACACATTAGTTTATATAGCACATGTTGAAATTGAGTTGATTTCTGCAGTCATACCTGTTTGTTGTGGTTTACCTTTGGCCATAGAGAATTTTTCCTTTGATTTACCTTTGACCATAGAGAATTTTTCCCTTGTAACAATAAGAGCGAACAATCTCCTAATACTATTACAAATTCAGCTATGCACTTTATCTTTTGAGATCAATAAAAAAAAATTGCCATTATGATCAGGCAGACAGCCGCGCTTTGCTTTGTAATCTTAAAAAAATATTTTAAGTTACATTACAAATCTATTATTATGGTTTTTGCGTTAAGATCACAAGTCTTGATAGTGACAATTATTTTAAGTCATATTACAACTCTATTATTATGAATTTTACGTTAAAAGATCAAAAGACTTTGACAGTAACAATTATTCGAGAGGGTAATACAGATTTTAATTTTACCATGTATGCAAGGGTAAGAACAAGACTGTGCGCTATGTTTTGTTTGGTAGGTGTCTCACATAAATTTGTAATTCTGTTGACAAGCTGTTGCAATCTCTACTTTATTTTGACAACAGGTGTCATTAAGGCCGTGTTGAGACAGGCAGAGAAGATTGTTGACAGTAGCAGCTACAATCTTGCTGGTGGGCTGTTCATTTACAGTGGGCTGATCATTTACAGTGAGCGTCGGCACCTTTACAGGCCTTAACAGAAAACTGTCCTACAGGACAATACGTCATAGTTCTGTGCATGCAGGTCCTTTTCCTCGAACTGTCAAGGTTGTACCCACAATGGATGTATAAAGCTGATACAAAACTACTAGAAAGATGCCGTTGATCGTCAACCAACTTTCCAACTTTTAATATATATGTCTCACTAAAAAGTAGAAATAAAACTGCAGGCATCAGTGTCCTGAAAACTGAAACATAATTGTGGAAGGCAAATAAACAGAACAGTTCGTAGTTTTAGTTCTGTCAACCGGGGCGTGTTTAGACATTTAGATAATAGAGTGGGTGTTTCATATTTTATTATTACCATAGGCAGATTATGAATGAGATGGGTAACCAGACTTAGTTTTAATAAATTAAAATGAACTAAAAAGTTAAGGTTGGTAATGTAAATGTTATAAGATTTGAGTTTGTGACCTGCTTAGAATTTTATATAAGAAATTTAAAGCTCAATTCCTCACACTAAATATGTTTATTGGGTTGTATATCCCTAAGAACATAAATACACTTAATCTTTCAAAATTAAGAAAATTGAAATTGATCATATGAAAGTAACAAACCGATATCAACTACAATATGTATAAACAAAACGTTAAAAAGTTTTGGCACTATAAGCTTTCAAACCTTAATAAAATTAAGGTCTAGATTTTTTTTATCTCATGTGTAAGTGAATTGTTTAATGTTTCCAAATTTGATGAAACAAATCAATTTTTTACAAAGTTGGTAAAATAAATTATTTTTGAATGATTTTTATTTTAAATAACATTTTTAATATTTAGTAAGATGGTTGAGTTGAGGGGATCTCTTGCTCTACAAACAATGAAGTTTTATACACCAATTTAGTGTGTTTAATCGTAACCTTAAGTTATTATTATTATTATTATTATTATTATTATTTAAATAACAAAAAGCATCTGGTAAATAAAAAATATTTTAGTTTTATTAAAAATCTTAAATAAAATAATAATAATCTATTTTTAAGGTCACGGCCAAGCCAACCATCAAATTGGTGTATGAGACCCCCTTGTTTTTGGGACAAGGGACCCCCTCGGCCCAACAATTTCACTGGTAAGTCGAAACACATGTTCTTAACCATTAGGTCCACTCAAGGAGAAAATAATAAAATTAATAGCTAACTCTATTAATTTATGCGATGAAATTTTTTATTCAAGCATTTTTTCCAACTCATTTTCTAGTTATAGCTTTGGAAGAAGCTTACATTTTAATGCCTCATGCCTCGGAGATGTTCGTGAAAGCCTTTGAAAGGGAGGGATTTTCCTCATGATGCAAAGATATGGATGAAGTGGAGCAAAGGTGTCATCTCCATGCTTTTCACAAAGAGTGGCCAATAAACTTGAAAATTGGTAAGGCAAAGAGAATGAAGAGCTTAGGAAGGTGTTGAGCCATACTCATAGTGGCGTTTTCCATGCAGAGGAATTTGATGCAAAGTGGGCAATGCAGTGTAAACCACATGGATTTTGGGAATGCAAAGGTTTCAATGAAGTCAAATGGAAGTGTTACCTCTATACCTTGCACTTTGCAACAAAGGCTAAAGTGGATGTAGAGTTCACAACACAAGAGGGGATTGTGCAATGACTAATGTGATGCAAAGATATGAATAAATAAGGCAAAAGGTCCCCCCTTTCAACTCTACATCTCAAGTGGAATGTAGGGGAAATAAATCTGGGATATGGGAAACTTAAGCTCCACCCTCCATATGTAGTAGAAAAAACATGTGTGCATGAAACCTTAAGAAATGCATTGAGGCCCACCTAGCCACAATGGTAGAGAGGAGGAAATAAAAGGATAACATGCCATGTGTTAGCCATGAAGATTTCATATTCCTCAACCACATTGGAAAGAGAGAGAGTATGGTAATTAAATCTTAAGGCATTGTTATGGAGATGGTTACAAAATTACTTGGCCCTTCAAATATGTTAAGCCCTAAATAGTGGCACATTACCCCTTAATTGGGGCATATTACATTAGTAATGTTATTTTATTTATGTTGGCTTGGGTCCATTAGTTGTAATTGTACCTCCTAGTCTCCTATATATACCAATGAGACATTTTCATTTGGAATCATCTTGTATTTGGAAATTTATGTGGTGTATAAGGAGGTTTCCCCCTCGAATAGGCTTATTATCTTAAATTCTCTCCTTTTCAAGGCGCTGAGTACTTATTCTTAGGTTTTTCTATGCTATCTTGATATTTGGTTTTTAACATCTGGTATTAGAGCTCAAGGTCTTGGGGTTTTGCTGCTACATATGAGAGACCTTGGAATTTGTGCTATAATTTGTTTTCTACGAAGTTTCAGAAGGAACCCCTTGGAGGATAGGATATTTAGTACACGGATAAATGTACATTGGGTTCAAATTTCATCTCTTGAGGCCTTATACTTTTGGAGATACATCCTATGTAAGATAGGGTTCTGGAATCATCCTGAATTTAGTCATTGCAGAATTTCCACTATGACATTTTTTCTGTAACTTTTCAGACCCTGAAATCTAGAGGATATTCATAGAAATTAGTAAGGTATCTATGATAAAAATTTCAGCTTCTAGGTCATCTTACATTTGTAGATACACCCTATGTAAGATAGGGTATTTGAATAGTCCTATTGACTAGTCTCAAGCAGGTGTTCTAGGTAAAACAATCATAAATTCTTCCTAGAGTATCCAAATTCATTGATACCAATTGCATTGGATAGTGGATAGCTTGTAGTATTTCTGGTACAATTTTTAGAATTGTATATCAATTATTTTGTGCGGGGCACTCTATACAAGTGAGATCTCCTGGAAAGGCCAAAAATCAAAAAGTTGTGTGGAAGTTACCATAAATTCCACTTGGCACATCTAATTTTGATCAGACTTGTGGCATTACATCGAAGAAATATCAAAGAACTACAAAAAATAAATTTGCATACCCATAAGGGCCAAAATTTTGGAGATACCGTAGAAGAAAGATTGTCTAGCAAAACCACCTCAAAATCAAGGTTTAAAGTGATACTTGACCAACATGCCACCAAAAAAGAGAACTTCTACACCAAATAAGCCTCCAAACAGTCCTACTTGGACTCTTGATGAAGGTGAAGAAATGCGTAGGGACATAAATTATTTACAAAAGAAGAGAATGAAAAAAGATGAACTGCAAGGGATGATGGATGGTTTAAAAAGGGAGATCATGGAAGGATTGAAAATTTTCCTAATAGAGAGGACACCTGAAAGTGAAAATGTATCCCATGAAATTCATGATGAGGACACAA
>JZKD02S2124722.1:615706-636824 GCA_000966675.3 Picea glauca
CTCACTAGATGTTCAAACATCTAAGCCATATATTCCCCTAGATCTCCAAGGGATCATTGATAAGCATTCCAAAGTATTTGAAGATATTCCCAAAGGTATTCCACCCACTCAAAATAATGATCATGATATTCACCTAATTCCTGGGAGTGTTCCTCCTAACATCAGGCCGTACAGATACCCTTATGCCCAAAAGAGTTGAACTGAGCATATAGTTGAATAAATGTTAGAGGCTAGCATTATTAGACCTAGCCAAAGTTCTTACTATGCACCGGTGGTAATGGTACTCAAGAAAGATGGCTCATGGAGTATGTGTCAAGATTATAGAGAGATAAAAAAGATTACTATTAAAGATAAGTTTCCCATTCCTGTCATTGATGAATTTTTAGATGAACTACATGGATCAATCTATTTCACAAAGTCGGATCTTTGTTCAAGGTATCATCAAATTAGAATGAAGGAAGAAGAAATCCCAAAAACAACATTCCGAGCTCATGAAGGCCATTATGATTTTTTGGTCATGCCTTTTGGCCTTACAAATGCACCTCCACATTCCAACGGTTGATGAATTGCATTTTCAAGCCCGCCCTTCAAAAATTTTTGTTACTATTTTTTTTATGATATACTAATCTATACCAAGTCTTGGGAGGATCATGTACGACATGTAGACAAGGTGCTACAACTACTAAAGGAGTAAAAACTATATGAAAAACCATCCACATGTTTATTTGGGGTGAAGGAGGTAGAGTATTTGGGTCATATTGTATCTCATGAAGGTGTCAAGGTAGACCCTAACAATATTAAGGCCATGATGGACTGGCTGATTCCCAAAACATTGAAGAATCTTAGAGTATTTTTGGGTTTGACAGGTTACTACCGCAAGTTAATTTGGAACTATGGGAGAATAGAAACACCTTTAATGGCACTAACTAAGAAGGATGCATTTTCATGGATTTCAGAGGAAACTAAATATTTTGAACAACTTAAAGAGGTGATGTGCAAAGCTCCTGTCTTGACCACACCAGACTTCACAAAAACCTTTGTTGTGGAATGTGATGCCTCAGGAAATGGCATTGGTGTTGTCCTAATGCAAGAACGAAGGCCCCTGTCTTTTGAAATTCGGCCACTCAAGGGAAAGGACTTACAAAAACACATTTATGAGAAGGAAATGATGGAAGTACTACATGCATTGAAGAAATGGCGCCTTTACCTAATAGGTAGGCACTTCAAGGTCAAAACAAATCATGATAGTCTTAAATACTTCTTGGAACAAAGACTATCTTCAGAAGAACAACACAAATGGGTAACCAAGATATTGGGTTATGATTTTGAAATCATCTATAAAAAAGGGAAGCAAAATGTTGTCGTAGATGCACTGTCAAAAAAGGATGAAGATGTTGAGGCCTTTCTCTGTGTTATCTCAAAAACATGTGCACTCTCATTCAATGGTTGCAATAAGATTCGAGTGCATCAGATACATTTACATGGAAAAATGATTCACTATGGTACAAAGATCGCTTATATTTATGTAATAACTCCCAACTAAAAAAAAATGTACTATTGGAATTGCACACCTCTCCGGTAGGAGGGCACTCAAGATTTTTGAAAACCTACCATAGGGTCAAGAAGGAATTTTTTTGGGATGGCCTAAAAATTGATGTTCAAAGGTTTGTGGTAGAATTCTTGGTTTTCCAACAAAATAAGGTGGAAACAATTAAGACCCCGGGTCTTTTACAACCATTAGCCATCCCAAGTCAATGATGGGAGGAGGTTTCCTTTCATTTCATCACAGGGTTACCAAAGTCTGAAGGAAAGAGTGTCATCATGGTGATTGTTGATAGAATGACAAAGTACACACACTTTTGTACACTCTCTCATCGCTTCAAAGCTAGTACAATTTCCACCGCATTCATGGAGATAGTTCAAAAGCTACATGTAATCCCAAAGATTATTGTAAGTGACAGAGATCCTATCTTCACTGGACATTTTTGGACATAATTATTTTCTTGTTTGGGTACTCAATTGTCTCATAGCTCATCCTATCATCCTCAATCTGATGGAAAAACCGAGATAGTGAACAAATGTCTGGAAGGCTACCTTCGTTGCTTTGTCTATAATAAACAAACAAAATGGTTCAAATGGTTGCCCTTGGCAGAATGGTGGTATAAATTTTCCTTTCATATTGTGACAAAAATGACACCATTTATGGCACTCTATGGATACTGCCCTCCTTCCATCACTTCTTCTCTAAAAGAAAAATATAGGATCATCAAGCATCAACAACAAGTTCTCCAAATCTTAAAGGACAACCTGACCATGGCACAGAATCACATGAAACAACAAGTAGATCAACATCGTAGTAAAAGAAGTTTTGAAGTAGGGGATTGGGTGTTTTTATGACTACAACCATACAAACAAATGTCCCTCAAGCAAGACAAGAAGGATAATAAATTAGAACCAAAGTATTATGGCCCTTATAAGGTGTTGCAAAATATTGGTACTTTGGCATACAAATTGGAGTTGCTTGCATCTTCATGAGTACACCCAGTTTTCCATGTTTCATGATTAAAGAAGGTTATAGGTGACAAGATCCCAATTCAAACTATATTTCCAGAACTTGATGAGGAAGGAAAAATCATATTGGAGACTGAAGCTATCAATGACACAAGAATTCGCCAGCTGAGGAATAGATCCATTTTAGAGTATCTCATTAAGTGGATGAAACTACCTGTTGAAGATTCCACTTGGGAAGATGAGTCTTATATATAGAAGCATCCATAATTACTCAAGCATTGCGGAAAGCACTTGTCTCAAGGGGAGGGGCATGTTAAGCCCTAAATAGTGTAACATTACCCCTTAATTGGGGCATATTACGTTAGTAATGTTATTTTATTTATGTCAGATTGGGTCCATTAGTTGTAATTATACCTCCTAGTCCCCTATATATACCAAGGAGACATTTTCATTTGGAATCATCTTGTATTTGGAAATTTATGTGGTGTGTAGGGAGGTTGCCCCCTCGAAGAGTCTTATTATCTGAAATTCTCTCTTTTTCAAGGCATTGAGTACTTATTCTGAGGTTTTTCTATGCTATCTTGATATTTGGTTCTTAACAAAATACCTGTCAACATAAGCCTAAATGAATGGCCTACAAAGAAAAAGGGAATTTACTAAAAAATATCAGAGGAAATAAAGTAATGAAGAGATATTATCCATATATTGGGTTATCGTCAATTTTGCTTGGAATATGGAGGGTAGGGAGAGAGACTCAAATAAAGACTAATTTACTAGCTTGTGGAAGACACTTAGATACAATGTATTGAACATTTTTAGTGTAAGTTGTATTTATTGAGTTTAAAATCCAAGGAACTTGGTAACTTTAAAAGAAAATTTAAGAATAACTAAAGTAAGATAACCTTTTCAAAATTAAAGTTTTCTCATATGGGTTTCTAAAGGGTATCTCTTATGTTAATATATGTATGTATGGTTGAGTATTTAATTTATTTTAGCATAGGCTCATTAAGGAAATAAATACTATTAATGCACATCACGTTCTTCTTTATTGTTCTTTTAATTTTTTATTATTTTGCATTTAGGATTTGTGTTAGTGAATCATTCTAGCCACAGGCTATATTACTGTAAATTATATCTATATTAGAGCATAGTTCGTAAGAGAGGAGTTTCCCATGAATTCTAACTAAAAAAAGAAATTTGAAAGGTGAAGAGTTAGTCCCTATAAACCTTGAAATTGGTACCATATGGAGAAGAAAACGAACTCAATATTAGACCATAGGTGAGGAAACATAGATAAATGAGACCCAACATAGGATAATCCATTTGGAGAACTACATGGCCCATATGGCCTTGGAGGTGTCTTGTATGGAATGATGAATAAGTAACTTGAATCATAATATTGTTCATTTGGTTTCCACATTGGTACAAGATAAGAAGAAGAAAAAAGGAAGCTTCAAGAGTGAAACTCTAGTTCAAGTGAAGAATCTAGAGGTGAGTAAAATAATAAAGTGGAGAAAACATAAGACGGGGGTGTAGTAATGAAACAAGAGCCAAGCACCATTTAGAGTATAGGAAAAGATTGGCATCAAGCCATATGAAAGTGAGATGGATTCTTTGAAGATGAACCAATGGTTATAATAGTTAGAATTTTTTTTAGTGTGCTTGATGTTATTGGAGCATAAAGAATATATTTTGTTTGTTTGAAGTTATAATTCATTCCTTGACATGTGGGGAAAAATGATTCCATTGGTCATAGACTGAGTACTGAAGTACTAATGAAAAAATAGAAATTGTTTAAGGTCATGATTAATTCATAGCTCTATCATATTGACTATAAAGAGGAATATAAGATAAGTTGGATTTGCTTGAGACAAACAGTGTGGGAATTAAATATGGAGTTCATAAAGAGCATAGTTCAATTATGGATATGTAATACCCCTAAGATGAACCCCAAGTGTAAATGTAAATGTAAATATGTTTTATAGGCTAGTGAGCCAGGTTATTATAGGCCATAAGGCTTATGTGATTATTAGGCCGGAGAGCATAGATGATAAAGAGCATTGAGCCTATTTTTGTATATGTAAACACTCATATCATTAATAAAACACATCATTGTGTGTAGACCAACCACGATAAAATAGTATGGGGGACTAAACTCCACTAGGAAGGGAAAGGGAGGGGATAAGAGCCTGCGAAAGGGGGCTAACCTAGAGGGCCTATTGGCAAAGGAATATTATAATATTATTCCTAAAGACTATGGTGAGGATAATTATTTTATCCCAAGTTATTATGCGAAAGAGGATGAATCCCAAGTGGAGAGAAACAAGCTCCTTGAGAGCCATGTGTTATCAAGGGTGCATGAAAATAAGTGTGGGGGGAATTAGTTTGTTTCCCACTCACAGATCCATTCACTGACTCAACCATTCACACACTCCTAGAGCCTACACATAATCTTATGTTACCGTTACCTTTCCATTATGAGAAGCATTTGTGCCATGCCCTGAAAGTTGTTGCTTCCATCACTCGTGCCTTAGTTGAATGTTCCTTCTATCTTCACCATTCCATGTAACTGGTTGACTTAAGCACTGAACTAAAGAAACAGGTTGTCAGGCCCGAGGAATTAAAGAGGCAGGCTGTCAAGATTGTGGATTGAAGACACGAGTTTTCAGGCCCGTGAGCAACTCTCTCCAGGTGAGAGAATTGTTGGGAAAGTTATTTCCTGAGGGAACCCAACTGCTGCTACAATGCTCTGAGACTTCTTGTCCAACCTGTTGTTGAAGCCCTGGATGGGAAGTGGGGCAGCCGAAGGACTGTTGAGTAGAGAAGGGGCACACTTCCTGCGGTGGGACAAGTGTGTGGGGAATGAGACACTTTAGGTTGGTAGTTTGAGTTGGCTCCTGGGAAAAAATCCTTCCTGTTGTCTGTATTGTCTTAGCCTAGCCTAGGAATCCCTTTGCCAGGGTGGAGTTTAGTCCTATCTTGAGGGTGACCCACTGCTAAGAGTTCTGAGCAATGTGGTCTAAGGATGGGAGGATTGTGGAAGGTATTCACACAATTGGTGGTCTTCTATAAAAGATAAGTATCAATTGTGTAATAATTTACATGTTGTGTATTTATACATGTGTTTATGTTTATGGGTTTTTCATGTGTACATTGCATGTATAATTTACTGTTATTTCCGCATGAATCTGTGTGTTTGCATAATATGTTTGTCTTCTTTAAGTTTTATGTATATACATATGGTATTGTTGTGTTTATGGAGTTGGCATGGCCATCCTGGGAGACCGAGTATGTTACAATGTATTAAGTTCCACAAGAGTTTAAGTGTGGCATAGCCTAGCAGGTTTAAGGTTGGGTATGTTACAAATTGGTATCAGAGCTCCACTTTTCAACACTAATCCTAGATGGGCCGAGAATGATGAAATTAAATCAAAGTTTCTTCGAGTTGTGGAGTTATAGTGTGCCTATGGGTGCCAGGAGAGCGCTAAGAGAAAACTTGGATTGTGTTCAAAAGCTTAGGAGTTATAACAGTTTGAGAAATCACAACAACCATTATATTTGGCCAATATTAGATGTGGGTCATTGGATCTATTCGAGAGAAGAAAGATCCCTCACAACCGTTGGATCCAAAGAAGGTGCACGATAGTTAAGAACCAAATTCCTTCGAGCTTCGTTGCTCTGATAGTTTTTTATTGTTTTTTGGAAAGGAGGAAAAGGTCCCTAAGTTTCGACCTTTAGAGAAGATCCTGACCATTCGTCTCTAAGGACACATGTCAATAGATTAGAGTGTGTCCAGAAGTTCGGCACTCCAAAGAAAGTGGGTGATTGTTACACAGAGTAAGGAAAGTCCCAAAGTACCAAACTCCAGAGTGAATCTAGATTGTTCATTATCAGGGGTATGTGTCTGCAGATTAGCAAGTTTGGAAATTCAACATTCGAAAGTTTTAATGTATGTTTTATAAGAAACCTTCGAATCTCGAAGTTACGAAGCTCTGAAGCCCCGAAGTTAGAATCAATCCTGACCATCTATTGATGGGTGAGTGTCAACTGTGGATCTTCGTCCTTCGATGATTCAAAGTTCGACAATTCGGATGTTTGGTGTGATCAGTAGTGAGAACTCCTAAAACCTGGAGTTTCGGAGAAGATCTTAGTCATCGGCTGCAGGAGGAGTGAAAGTCGTGAATCTAGAATTCAACATTCAACAATTTGGGAGGTAGTGTGATTTGGAGCCTCAGAACTCTTGAAGCCCGAAGTCTTGAAGCTCTTATTAACCATAGATCTTGATGGAAAATGAGGACCGTTGATTCATGAGTCCTCCGAGAATTCACCAATTCACCATTTGGGTGTTTTGAATTGTGCTGGTGTGAAATTCTACGAAGCCAAGAGTTACAAAGTCCCAGAGCACTGGAGTAAAGTGACATCATGCCGTCACCTAGGGTGATGTGGACCCACTTTATGCATGCCACATTTCATCCTAATTTCTACTTTTGAAAGGCCTTTTGTACCAATTGTGACTTTACATGTGTCGCTCGTCGGTGGGGCCATGTGTCATCACCATATTGTTAACACATAGCACCCCTGGTGGGCAGTACTAAGTGAACCCCAAAGTTCAAAAGTTTGGTATTCAGGATAAATTATGTAGGTTGTTGCAAGAAACTTCAAAGCTTGAATATCTGAAGCATCAAAGTCCTGAAAATCCAGAGAAGCACCCTTCGGGGGGGGTTCGCCTATTTGACATTCAGAGGAAATGTTGTGTGGTGTAGACACTATTGGAAATACTGAGAGGGGGGGTGAATCAATATTTCCTTCTTCAACAATTAACAATTACTTTTATATTTTATTAATTACCACAATAGATCAATAATGAAATTGTATTTAAAATCAATTATATAAATATAATTAACAGGAATTACAAGGTTTTATAAAGAATAATGAAGGACAACGATCCTTTTTAGAGCACCAACTCTAGGAGACACAAATCCCCTTCTTCAAGGCACCAGCCCTAGGAAGCACCAACTCCCTTGTTTTTAAGGAACCAACCCTAGGAAGCACCAACTCCTTTGTCTTTAGGGCACCAACCCTAGGAAGCACCAACTCCCTTATCTAGTAGAGGATATGAATCCTTCCTTGCTCCTCTCTTCCACCCTCATTGTGTTAGTATCATCAGTTCCTCTTCTTGGACTCTGCTTCTGTTTTGATCTTCTGATATTGACTACACAAAAACCTTCTTCTCACCATTCTTTCTCATTTATATAGTCTTCCAATTGGTGTGAGTTTGAACCATTGCATATTTTGGCAATGAACCATTGTAACTTTTCATTAACATAAATTCATTTATTCCTTTATTAATTGAATTCCTTTGGTTTTTATTTAATATCTTTTTAATCAGATTCTCAAGTGGTACTGGTAGACATGCTTATTTATCTTTTTGGTCGCAATGGTGAAAAAGATTCTTAGCCTCTATCGATTACTGTAATGGTGTTCTTCCTGGGTTTCCTATAGGAAATAGAGTTAATCCCTAGGCACTTTATCTTTCCTTTGTGTGACCGCGGGTTGGAACCAGGTTCTCTAGTACTTCATCATTCGGGACTTCCGACCCTTGCAATCATTCATTCCTCCCAGATTACATTTCACCGAAGTGCGTATATTGTATTCACTAGTAGATCGAACGATCGATATTTAATCTTCCATTAGATGGATGATCGTAGCTTGTCTAGAGGTTTCAAACAAATCAACGGTCAGGACTTAATCTACAGTTGAGTGGATGGTTCTTGTTCTCTTTGGGATTTTGGCATTTTGGGACTCCACCCTTTGCAATCTTTTAATTCCTTCGAAGGAAATTCTATTGGAGTTCTTATCAACACTTCCCTGATTAATAACCTTCGCATGTCCAAGAGCTAGGAACATGGGCTTAGGCACAAAGTAGATCCTTCTCTTTGGGTATTTTCCTATTCGTGACTCCCCTTTGTTTTTCATATGACCAAACTATTGTGACCAACAACTAGATACATAAGTTGCAGGGATTTTTTTATGTTTTATCCTGTAGGCACTTCATTTCACCAAGTGACCATATATCATGACTAGGTGTTAACCCAGTTGGTCCTTTATCTCATCGCCACTTTACATATGACCATGACCTATGATCGAGGTCAGTATCTAAGTGCTAACCCAAGCGAGTACTTAATCACTTATCAAGATTGACGGTCATGTTTTATTTGCACGTTGAGATGGATAGTTCTTGTTCACTTCAAAACATCGACCTTCGACGCTTCGGGTAGTTGCTGGTAGGAGAAATTGGTTTTGCCCAAAGGACATACTCTGAGAGCGACGTATCTGTTGATGTCACTGTTGATGTCGCACTAGTTGATTGGTTGCCATGTGTCACCTAGATTTCTGACTTACATATACCTAAAGTACCAAATAGACCTTGACACTTGTCACCATTTGATTGGGGCACATGTCATATTCTTCTTTTTCCACATTTCTTACTTCATGACTTCGGTACTTTGTGGCTTCGGGAGTTTTTTCATTTTTGTATTATCCTTCGATTATTGCCGAAGTGCCAAATATATCTACCACCGTAGATTCTCAACTTTCTTGATCCTATGGCCTTCGTTTATCTGGAACTCCAGGGTTCAGGAGTTCTTGGTTTATCTGATCTGTTTATCGTCAGAGTAGGTCAAGGCCATAGTTTACCACCTCCTTCCTTGGCATGATCTAAATAGATCAATGGTTGATGGGATTTCCTGATCCGATGGTCGACAGGAGTTTGTGACTTCGAGGCTTCATCCTTTGGGTAGATTTACCTGTTCTAGACTCCTTTTCACCGAAATGGTTAGCACTAGAGTTGACTGGAGTTTGCTACTTCAGAGCTTCGGCCTTCAGGTAAATTTAATTGTTCTAGAATCCTTTTCACCGAAGTGGTCAGCACCAAAGTTGACTGGAGTTCACTACTTCGGATCTTAAGCCTTCAGGTAAATTTAATTGTTCTAGTCTCCTTTTCATCAGAGTCGTCATGATCATAGTTGACTGGAGTTCGCTACTTCAGAGCTTCGGCCTTGGGGTAAATTTACTTGTTCTAGAATCCTTTTCATTGGAGTGGTCAGTGCCATAGTTGACTGTCTCCTTCCCTTTATTGTGATCCGATGGTTCCCATATTTCACTCTAGATTAATGGTTGACGACAGTTCGTGACTTCAGGGCTTCATTTCGATCTGATGGTTGGGATTTAATTTCTCCCAGCTTCTGGCTTCATCTCGATATGACAGTCCTGGATTGTCCCAAAAAATTCATCAACGAAAAAAATTCCTCCGAACCTCTTTCAATTTATACTTGGATTCCAACTGAACCAATATCGTTGATCTGTGCCTTTGTTCGACGATCGATAATTTTCATTTCTCCCAAATGTAACGGAGTTTCCTCACAGTTCTGAGGGTGTTCTCTAGTTTATTTGTTGGGAATTTGATCCCAATAACACTTCCTTAAGGTACTCATTTTTTTGAGATTTCCTAAATGCTCTGATCTTGTGCAATCTAATACATTTCCTCTCCTGATCTTTAGGTAGATTCCTCTGCACCTCGCGCTATGTCTTCTGCGCAACTTACTATGTTATGTCTCATGATATTAGGATCTCAAAGACATATAATGATAATACCATATTGATCTTCTTGACATCAATGCCAACAAAATAATACCATGTCCAACATTATCCCCCTTTGGCATTGATGGCAACATTTTTCTTTTTGAAATGTTTTTATTTCTGTTGCTTATCAATTTCCTCCTCCTTTGACAGTAATGACAGAGGGGATCTTTCTTCGCTCCCTCTGTGGAAATGATCACCCTAACCATGTGCCCTTTTTATTCTGATATGATTTTTATTGTTTTAATGAGGTTTGTGAATTACTCCCAATTTATGTCAAATATTTTCAAAAGTACTCTTGGGAAAAGGTTTTGTGAATATGTCTGCAATTTGTTCTTTGGTGTCTACATACACTATTTTAACTAATTTTTGGGTAACTTGATCTTTTAGGAAATGGTATTTAATTGGGATGCATTTAGTTTTTTATCCAAAAAGGATCCAGAGAAGGCTAAGAACAACTTAGAACACACAGAAGCAAATCATAATGCTCAGAATGGCTTCAGCAGACAACAAAAGGGAAAAAATTCAAATTTCCCAAAACTCTGTTAAAAAGGGCATGATCGCGAAGAGCGTGTCACAATATTTCTAACGATGCAAAAGGCTCGTCAAACGGAGTTACGGATCAAAAGTTATAAGCGGTCAAAGTTCAGTCAAACTTAGTCAAAAGTCAAAAAGTCAAAGTGACATGTGGCACCACTACAAGGGTGGAACATGGCACATCCATACATATGATTTGGAATGGGATGACATGGCAAGGATGATAGACACATGGGCAAGTTAGGTGATGGCATGTGTTAGTTTCATGGGCAAATCAGATTGTGACATGTGGCAGTTTTGTGGACAAATTATATGTTGCCACGTGGTCTAGTCATGGGCTGCCATGTGGCACCCCTCCAATGGTTGATGTGTAAAAGTTTTATAAATTTACTGGATTCAAACTAATGACCTCCGAATAGCCCAAAGGCCCCAGAAATCCGCACTACCACTACACCATACCATGTCCCTTGGTTATTATATGGTGCACATATATTTTAAGTGTGAGGTTTGAACTAGGGTGCAAAGGAAAGGGGTTAGGCCTTTGGCCCAACCCCTGGTTATATGTTTAAACCATATGAACCTAGCCTCCGCCAACTTAGGGTTTATCCAACTAACCACTAAATATAGCATATTTCGCCAGTTATTACCATTCCGCGTTTTTAGTGGCCGCCCACCAGATTTGTCAGGGCGCGCCCAAAATTAGTTCTAACCAAGTGATAAATGGGGAGGCCCTTGGGATTCGACCTTGAGATCTCCACCAAACTAAATCCTAAACTTATCCACTCTAACCAACACGCTAACCATCACACTTAATGCTAAGCGCCCAAAAAATTGTATAAAAGGGGGCTTAGACAATGCATCTGGAACACACAAGAGCACGAAGGAGGCAGACCGAGCGCATCCATATAGTACAGACTTGTATGGAAAGGTACTAATTTGGCACGCAGTTCTATATTTTAATCATTTATTGCAGGTGCAGTGGCACCCAAACCGAGGCAAGGGTGCCTCTTGGTCCAAAACATGTCTAACTCGGATTGAGGCATGGAGACAATCATTTTTAGGTAGAACGACGCCGCAAACGTAGTGGTGGTGTCAGTTTTTGGATATGAAAAAAGATTCTGTGTCTTAACTCCATAATGAGGTATACTTATGTATTTTTCCCAATGCTTTTGTGGAGTTAATAAAAAGACCTACCCATTTGAGAACAGGACCCAGAGACGTACTCCACCAGGGAGGAACTCCATTATCAATTTTCTTTTGTTCATATTGCATGATTATATCTCTTTCCTTTTGAGCTTTTCCTTCTTTATGGTGTACTTTTTTTTATACTCATTTAATACAATTCTTTAATAAGTCACCTGACCAAAAGATCCCGGATCATTTTTAGAATGCATTACTAGATTTTTAGATATGCTTATGGCACTAGTGTTATCACAATTAATAGTAATGGGATTATCATATCTTATTTGTAAATCTTCTAATGTTTGCTTCATCCAAAGAACTTGTGTGAAACAGGATGCAACAACAATGCATTCTTCCTCTGCTCTAGATAGTGATGTTGATGTTTGTTTCTGACTTAGCCATGCTACCAGACATTTTCCTAAGAAAAATGCTCCTCCACTGGTGCTTTTCCTATCATCTATACTACCAGACCAATCTGCATCAGTGTATGTAGTTATATTGAAGTAGTTATCTTTTGGATACCATCATCCATGTTATAAGGTGCTTTTAAGATATCTGAATATTCTCTTTACTTATTTTAAGTGAGTTTCTTTAAGTGCATATTGAAATCTCCCCATGAGTCCTACAACCTATATGATGTCAGGTCTTGTTGTTATTGAAAAAAGAAAACTTCCAACCATTGATCTGTACATCGTTTGGTCCACTTTTGGTGAGTCATATTCTAGGCTTAGTTTACATCCAGTGACCATGGGAGTACTCATAGGTTTACCTTCTTCCATTTGTAATTTATTTAGCATTTCCTTGATATATTTGGCTTGGGAAAGGAATATTCCATTTTCAATTTGATTTACTTGTAAACCTAAGAAGAAGGACAATTCTCCTAGCACAAATATTTAAATTTCTTCTTGCATTTTGGTTGCAAACTTTCTTCTTATTCTAGTAAGATTACTTCCAAGTATGATGTCATCTACATATACCACCACAAAAATAATGTTTTGATCCTCAATTTTGATTTATATGTTGTTGTCAGTAGTCCCTCTCTTATATCTTCATTTTTGTAGGTATTGATGAAGCCTTGAGAACCATGCTCTGGGGGCTTGTTTAATACTATATAAGGCCTTTCTTAGCTTGCACACATAGTCTTGATTTTCTGTTAACATGAATCTTTTTGGTTGCTCAACATAGAATTCTTCTTCTAGTGTTCCATTAAGGAATTTTGATTTGACATCCATCTGATAGATTTTGAAATTTCTGAAGCATGAAAATGCCACGAACATTCTGATGGCCTCAAGTCTTTCTAACAGAGTGAAAGTCTCTTCAAAATCAATACCTTATACTTGGGAATATGATTTTCAAACTAATTTGTCTTTGTTCTTTATAATTTCCCCATTTTCATTTAGTTTGTTCTTGAAGATCCACTTGGTTCCTACCACATTCTTGTACTTAGGTCTTGGAACTAGTTCCCAAGTCTGATTATTCTCTATTTGGTCTAGTTCTTCATTCATTGATTTTATCCAATATTTACTTTTGATATCTTCTTTAAATGACTTAGGTTCTATTAGGGATAACATTTCTTGTTCTGAGTCAAAAGCGAGTTTCCTTCATGTTTCCACTCCTGCATTTTTGTCTCCAATAATCTAACTTTGAGGATGATTCTTTTAAACTCTTTTTGATGGAGCTTTTGGCAAGGGTTTTTCTTCATTTTCTTATTCATCAGTATATGGTTCAATTTCCTTTGTTTCATTATCATTATCTTCTTGCTGAGATTCTACATCATCATCTTCTTGTAGAGATTTTACATCATCATCTTCTTGTTGATATTTTTTATCAATGTCTTGGGATATGCTCTTTTTTAGATCATCTACATTTACATTGGCACTTTCCACTATCTTTAGTAGTCTAAGATTATAACATCGGTATGATTTCTTATTAGATGAATATCCTAAAAATATTCCTTCATCCGATCTTGGATCAAACTTTCCTAAGTTATCTTCATCATTCTTAATGTAACATTTACTTGCAAAAGTTCTAAAGTGTTTTACAGATGTTGGCCTCCCAAACCATACTTGATAAGGTGTTTTTTCATGGTTGGGTCTCAACTGAGCTCTATTAAGTATGTGGACTATTGTGTAGATTGCATATCTCCATAGTTTTTTCTAGAAGCTTGGATTCATTTAGCATGGTTCTTGTAGATTCTTGAATTGTTCTATTTTTTCTTTCTACCACTCCATTCTGTTGAGGAGTCTTGGGAGATGAAAATTGTCTTTTGATACCATGATTTTCACAGAATTGAATGAAATATTTAGAGGTGAATTATCCTCCATTTTCTAATCTGAGACATTTAATTTCGAGATCTGTTTCATTTTATACAAGGGCTTTATATGTTTTGAACTTCTCAAAAGATTTTAATTTTTCTTTTAGAAAGTATACCCAGGACAATCTTGTGTAATCATCCACAATCAACATAAAATATTGTTCACCATAAGTAATTTTAGTTCGGGTAGGTCCACATAGATCTGTGTGAATAAGTTCTAATGGTTTTTTTGTGGAATTATTTTTTTTTTAACCTAACTCTTGTTTTCTTTCCTATTTGACAATGTTTACAAATAGAATCTGAAGGCTTAATCACTTTTGGGAGGTACCTAACTATCTTTTTCTCATTGGATTTGATCAATTTGTCAAAGCTTAAATGTCCCAAACTTCTATGCCATAGCCAACTTTCATCTACTTGGATTAAAAAACATTTTTCTTCTTCATCTATATTAAGGATGTACACATTACTAGATGTTCTTGGTGCAACTGCCACTAGCTTTCCAATGTCCTTTTTTCTGATCTCACATTTTTTAGAATCAAAAGTAAGTATGTGACCCTGATCACATGTCTAACTTATAGTTAGGATATTAGGTTTGAGATTTTCTACCAAAAGTACATCTTCTTCTTTGGTTTTATTATTTCCTAAACTGGCAGTTCCTTTTCCCAGTATTTTGGCTGACATATCATCTCCAAAAGTCACTTTTCCTTTTCCTTTCTTGTTTAACTTGAGAAATTTTATTTCATCTCCAATCATGTGTTTGGAACATCCATTGTCTATATACCACTGACATCCTTGTGTTTTCTTTTTCTTCCATACTTTTTGATTATTGGGAATATTTATATTTTTATCATATTTTGGAATTCTAAATTCACTAGCTTTATGACCATAGTTGTTGCATTTGTAACATTCAACATTCTAGTCTTATAAAGGAGAGAAGGAGTTATAGTTTCTTCTTTTTTCATTATCCTTATTATTTCCATATATTTGAGCATTTCTTGGATTGTACTCTCTATAAGCTTTACAATGTATTTCTTTATGTCCAAATTTTTTGTAGGAATAGCAATAACCAAGGAATATATATTGATTTATGTTGGGGGGATTCCTTTTGATGATTCTATTCTTTTTTTTTTATCTTTTTCATTAGTAGAAGGTGTAGATTTTTGTTTATTTGGTATAGCTTCAAATGGTAGTTTCAATAGGATCTCAAAGACATATAATGATAATACCATATTGATCTTCTTGAAATCAATGCCAAGAACATAATACCATGTCCAAAATTCTCCCCCTTTGGCATTGATGACAAACTTTTTCATTTTGAAATATTTTTATTTCTGATGCTTATCAATTCCCCCCCACTTTGAAAACAATGACAGAGGGGATCTTTCTTTGATCCCCCTGTGGAAATGCTCCCCATAAACATATTCCCCTTTTCTTATGATACAATTTTTATGGTTTTAATGAGGTTTGTGAATTACTCCCAATTTCTGTCGAATATTTTCAAAAGTACTCCTTGGCAAAGGTTTTGTGAATATGTCTAAAATTTGTTCTTTGGTGTCTACATACACTATTTTAACTACTTTTTGGGTAAACTGATCTCTTAGGAAATGGTATTTAATTGGGATGTGTTTGGTTTTGGAATGCATTACTATATTTTTAGATATGCTTATGGCACTAGTGTTATCACAATTAATAGTAATGGGATTATCGTATCTTATTTGTAAATCTTCTAATGTTTGCTTCATGAAAAGAACTTGTGTGCAACAGGATGCAACAATATTGTATTCTTCCTCTGCATTAGATAGTGATGTGGATGTTTGTTTCTTACTTATCCATGCTACCAAACATTTTCCTAAGAAAAATGCTCCTCCATTTGTGCTTTTCCTATCATCTATACTACTGGCCCAATCTGCATTAATGTATACAGTTTGATTGAAGTCTTTATCTTTTGGATACCATAATCCATGTTATAATGTTCCTTTAAGATATCTAAATATTTTCTTTACTTCTTTGAAGTGAGGTTCTTTAGGTGCATATTGAAAGCTCCCCACGAGTCCTATACCCTATATGATGGTGGGTATTGTTGATGTTGAATAGAGCAAACTTCCAACCATTCATCTGTACATAGTTTGGTCCACTTTTGCTGAGTCATCTTCTAGGATTATTTTACATCCAGTGACCATGGGAGTACTCATAGGTTTACTGTCTTCTAGTTCAAATTTATTTATCATTTCCTTGATATATTTTTCTTGGGAAATGAATATTCCATTTTTTGTTTGTTTTACTTGTAAACCTAAGAAGAAGGATAGTTCTCCCAGCATAGACATTTCAAATTCTTCTTGCATTTTGGTTGCAAAATTTCTGCTTATTGTAGTAAGATTACTTCCAAATGTGATGTCATCTATGTATACCACAACAACAATCATGTTTTGATCCTCAATTTTGATGTATAATTTGATGTCAGTAGCCCCTCTCTTATATCCTTGTTTTTGCAGGTATTGATCAAGCCTTGAGAACCATGCTCTGGGGGATTGTCTAAGACCATACTGGTCATTTCTTGTCTTGCACACATAGTCATGATTTTCTATTAACATGAATCCTTCTGGTTGCTCAACATAGACTTCTTCTTCTAGTGTTCCATTAAGGAATGTTTATTTGACACCCATCTGATAGATTTTGAAATTTCTGAAGCATGCAAATGCCACGAACATTCTGATGGCCTCAAGTCTTGCTACTGGAGCGAAAGCCTCTTCAAAATAAATACCTTATACTTGGGAATATCTTTTGAAAACTAATCTGGCCTTGTTCTTTATAATTTCCCCATTTTCATTTAGTTTTTTCTTGAAGATCCACTTGGTTCCTACCACATTCTTATCCTTGGGTCTTGGAACTAGTTCCCAAATCCAATTCTTTTGTATTTGGTTTATTTCTTCATTCATTACTTTTATCCAATCTTTAATTTTGATAGCTTGTTTAAATGAATTAGGTTCTATTAGGGATAACATTACTTGTTCTAAGTCAAAAGCGAGTTTCCTTCTTGTTTCCACTCCTACATTTTTATCTCCAATAATCTGACTTTTAGGATGATTCTTTTGAACTCTTTTTGATGGAGCTTTTGGCAAGGGAATTTCTTCATTGTCTTGTTCATCAGTATATGGTTCAATTTCTTTTGTTTCATTATCATTATCTTCTTCCTGAGATTCTACATCATCATCATCTTGTTGATATTTTACATCATCATCTTCTTTTTGAGATTTTTTATCAATGTCTTGGGATATGCTCTTTTTTAGATCATATATCTTTACATTGACACTTTCCACTATCTTTAGTAGTCTAAGATTATAACATATGTATGATTTATTATTAGATAAATACCCTAAAAATATTCGTTCATCAGATCTTGGATCAAAATTTCCTAAGTTATCTTCATCATTCTTAATGTAACATTTACTTCCAAAAATTATAAAGTGTTTTTATAGATGCTGGCCTCCCAAACCATAGTTCATAAGGGGTTTTGTCATGGTTGGGTCTCAACTGAGCTCTGTTAAGTATGTGGACTATTGTGTATATTGCATCTCTCCACAATTTGTCTGGAATCTTGGCTTCATTTAACATGGTTCTTGAACCTTCTTGAACTGTTTTGTTTTTCCTTTCTACCACTCCATTCTGTTGAGGAGTCCTGGGAGCTGGAAAATGTCTTTTGATACCATGATTTTCAGAGAATTGAAGGAAATCTTTAGAGGTGAATTCTCCTCTACTGTTTGATCTCAAACATTTAATTTTGATATCTGTTTAATTTTCTACAAGAGATTTATATGTTTTAAACTTCTCAAAGGCTTCTGATTTTTCTTTTAGAAACTATGCTCAGGTCAATCTTGTGTAATTATCAATAATCAACATAAAATATTGGTCACCATAAGTAATTTTATTTCTGGTAGGTCCACATAGATCTGTGTGAATAAGTTCTAATGGTTTTGTTGTGGAATGCACTTTTGTTTTAAACCTAACTCTTGGTTGCTTTCCTATTTGACAATGTTTACAAATAGAATATGAAGGTTAATCACTTTTGGCAGGTCCCTAACTGCCTTTTTTCCATTGGCTTTGATCAAGTTGTCAAAGCTTAAATGTCCCAACCTTTTATGCCATAGCCAACTTTCATCTACTAGGATTAAACAACATTCTTCTTCTTCATCTATATTAAGGATGTACACATTGCTATATGTTATTGGTGCAACTGCCACTAGCTTTCCAATGTCTTTTTTTCTGATCTCACATTTCTAAGAATCAAAAGTAAGTATGTGACCCTCAACACATGTATGAATTACACTTAGGAGATTAGGTTTGAAATTTTCTACCAGAAGTACATCTTATTCTTTGGTTTTATTATTTCCTAAACTGACAACGCCTTTTCCAAGTATTTTGGTTGACATATTATCTCCAAAAGTCACTTTTCCTTTTACTTTATTGTTTAATTTGAGAAATTTTCTTTGATCTCCAGTCATGCGTTTGGAACATCCACTGTCTATATACGACTTACATCCTTGATTTCTCACATATAAGGCTACATTGCACTCTATTTGATTTTTCTTCCATACTTTTTGATTATTGAGAATATTTATGTTTTTATCATATTTTGACAATCTACATTCACTAGCTTTATGACCATAGTTGTTGCATTTGTAACATTCAACATTGTAGTCTTGTAAGGGAGAGAAGGAGTTATAGTTTCTTATTTTTTCATTATCCTTATTATTTGCATATCTTTGAACATTTATTGGATTGTACTCTCTATAAGCTTTATAGTGTATTGCTTTATGTCCAAAATTTGTGTAGGAATAGCAATAACCAAGGAAGATATATTGATTTTTGTTGGAGGGATTCCTTTTAATGATTCTATTATTTTCATTATCTTTTTCATTAGTAGAAGGTGTAGATTTTTGTTTATTTGGGATAGCTTTAAATCATATTGTTTTTGTTTTGTTTTCTATTCTATTTATGGGTTTCTTAAGAACATCTGCATAGCTGATTTTGTCATTTTCTTGTTCTGTAGAGGGTTCATATCCTAGTCCTGTATTATCATTTTATGATCTTTGACTGCTAAGAATTTTATTCAATATTTTTGAGTTTTTTTCAAATTTAGACTTAATATCTTCTTTTTCTAGTTTCCCTTTTAGTTGAACTATTTCATCCTCCAATATTTTACACATTTGTTGTCTTTCACTAAGTTCTTTATTCAATATTTCTTATTTTCTTTTAGTTTCTTGGAGTTGATTTTTTAACTTAATAATCAATTGTTCTGACTCACTAATGGTTTTGGAAACTTCCTTGTCTCTTGATTTAGTAGCTTCTTCAATCTTGAGAAGCTCTTCCAGTAGTAACCTGTTTTTTTTTCCAGTTTTTCTTAGTTCCTCAATTACACGAAGGATTTTTTCTTTGAAGTTCACTTCTTCTGAATGATTATCATGTTGATTTTTTATTCCCATAAATAGAATCTTTGGCTCCTCTTCTTCATTTTCTTTCGATGAGCTACTGTCTTCTTGGGTAAAGAATGTTTTCTTTTTCTTATTAGTTTTGTTTTTCTTCTGATTTTGGAAAGTTATTTCATCATCACTTTCCTCCTTAGGAGAGGGACATTTATTGGCAAAGTGTCCAATTTTTCCACAGTTGAAACATATTAGAGGAATCTTTCCTTTGTATTTCTCAGTCCCTTTCTTGAGTTTCTTTATGAAGTTGGCAGTTTCTTCATCAAATATATTTGATAACTCATCATTGGTCTTTTTCTCCTGCGTCATCTTTGTTATAGATGATTTAAAGGATGTTTCTATTTTTGATGGTTTTTCATTTCATGTTCTCATCTCATATGCTGTAAAAATTCCATGAAGTTGATCTACTGTGAGCTTGTCAAGTTATATCCTATCTTCAATTGTAGAAATCTTGGCATCATATCTCATGGGTAATGACATTAATATCTTTTGTACAATAGGTTTATCGTTAAGTTATTCTCCTGCTGCTTTGATTGAATTAACTACCTCATCTACCCTATGAAAGTATTCAACAATGTTCTCTTCTTCTTTCATTTTCAAATTTTCAAATTGAGTTCTATAGGTTTGTAGTTTGGATTCTTTGACTTTGATATCTCCTTCATATACAACTTCCAATTTGTCCCATATTTCTTTAGCTAACTTACAATGCATAACCTTCACACATATATAATTTTTCAATCCTCCTAGAATGGCATTAACTTCTCTTGAGTTGTTATTGCATCTTTTCTTTCCTACAGTATCTATGGGTGGATTGGTTGGTTCAGTATAACCATCTACAACAGATTTCCAGACATCAAAACCAAGAGACAACATGAATATTTTCATTCTTATTTTCCAGAGAGAATAGCCAGCTCCATTGAACAATGATGATTTGTTGGAAGACATTCCCTCTTGTTGATCCATTTATTTCAGGATCTACCTTCCAGTTATTAGACTGTGCTAAAGGCACTTGCTCTGATGCCAATTGTTGGAAATACTGAGAGGGGGGGTGAATCAATATTATCTTTTTCAACAATTAGCAATTACTTTGATATTTTATTAATTTTCACAATAAATCAACAATGAAATTGTATTTAAATCAATTATATAAATACAATTAACATGAATTACAAGTTTTTCTAAAGAATAGTGAAGGAAACCGATCCTTTTTAGAGCACTAACTCTAGGAGACATAAATCCCCTTCTTCAGGGAACCAACCTGTTGGCAACCAACTCATTTTTTTTTTTTTAATTACTAGAAAAATGCTGCCTACACCTCTTGTCTTATAAACGACAAATCATCATCGCATTGTGCTTCAAGACATTTGCTTCATTTTCGCGACAATTGCAATTTGATTTCGATTTGATTTTTCACAACTGAAAGTGTGAAAACACTTCTCTCGTTGTCTGGACTATC
>JZKD02S2124722.1:666155-698828 GCA_000966675.3 Picea glauca
TCGGAAGTTCATCATTCTGGTTGATAGTGGAAGCACCCATAATTTTATTCATCGCTGCATTTCCCAAGAAACTCATTGCTACATCCATGCCGTCAACAATTTCCAAATCATGATTGGAAATGGTGGTTCCATGAAATGTGGAGGATGCTGTGAAAATGTGCATCTCCAAATTGGTGACTAATACCTAAAATCCTATATGTTTGCTATCGACATGGGCAGTTGTGACATTGTGTTGGGTGTAGACTGGCTAAGGACTTTGGGTCCCATTCTCATGGATTTTAAGGAATTAACCATGCAATTCGACCAGGAGGGCCACCAATATAAATTCCAAGGCATCACCACTAGTTCACCTGAGATCATTAGTTCTCATTGCATGGAAAAGATGCTCAAAAAAGGTCATTCTAGTGTTATTCCACAAATACATGCCATACAAGCAACAAAGACACCCTCGGTGCCGCAAGACCTCCAAGATCTCCTCTCTAAACATCAAATGGTATTTTCCACTCCCTAAGGACTCCCTCCTTCCCATGGTGTTCATGATCATTCCATTCCCCTTGTACCCGGAATCCTTCCTCCCAATATCCGTCCGTATCACCACCCCTTTTCACAAAAAAAAGAAATTGAGAAAATGGTCCAGGAACTCCTTAGTGCAGGTGTTATCTGTCCTAGTACGAGACTCTACTCTTCTCCTGTATTCATGGTCATGAAGAAAGAAGGTTCTTGGAAAATGTGTCCTGACTTCCGTGCCCTCAACAAACTGACCATTAAAGACAAATTTCCCATTCATGTCATTGATCCCCTCCTGGATGAATTGAGTGGTGTCCAATTCTTTACTAAACTTGATCTTCACTTGGGCTACCACCAGATACATATGAAAGAGGCAGACATTCCCAAGACTGCCTTTAGAACTCATCAGGGCCACTATGAGTTTTTGGTCATGCCCTTTGAATTGTGTAATGCCCCCTCCACCTTCCAAATCCTCATGAATCATGTATTCTGTCCTTTTCTCCGTCATTTTGTCTTAGTTTTATTTGATGATATCCTCATCTATAGAAAAACCTGGACAAACCATCTTACTCATGTGGATCGAGTTATCCATCTACTCTCTCAGCACCAACTTTTCCTAAAACAGTCTAAATGTGCTTTTGGTGCCTCAAAAGTAGAATACTTGGGTCATCTAGTTGGAAAGGATGGCCTTAGGGTGGATTTGAAAAAGATTGAAGCTATGCAAGACTGGCCGCACCCAAAGACTCTCAAAATCTTGCGTGGATTTCTGGGGTTAACAAGGTATTATTGCAAGTTTGTTAAGAATTATGGAAAGATTGCAGCGCCTCTCACTGCTCTCCTAAAAAAGAACTCTTTCACTTGGACTCTAGCCGTTTCTCAATCTTTTCAAACCTTGAAGATGGCCATGTGCACCACTCCAGTTCTGGCCCTTCCTGATTTCACAAAGACCTTTATGTTGGAATGTGATGCCTCAGGGAAAGGAATTGGTGCTATCCTTATGCAAGAGGGTCAACCTCTAGCCTTTACGAGCAAGAAAATATCTAACAGGAATCTGGGAAAATCCATCTATGAAAATGATGGCTATTCTGAATGTCGTTGATCTGTGGTGCCCTTATCTATTAGGGCAACGTTTCCAAATTAAGACTGACCATCAAAGCCTCAAGTATTTTCTGGAACAACGCATTTCTTCCCCAGAGCAACAAAAATGGGTGACTAAGCTCTTTGGATATGATTATGAGATCATTTACAAGAAAGGCAAAGACAATGTGGTGGTGGATGCACTTTCCTGAAAATATGAAGATGAAGGATCCCTTTTTTCTCTTTCCTTCATTGTACTAGATTGGTTCCAAGTCGTTCGCCAGGAATGGCTACAAGATCCCAAAAGTTTGCATCTAATCCAACAATTGAAGTCCAATGCTCCAGATCCCCCAGGGTGCTCTTGGCTCCATGATGAGCTTCGATACAAAGGCCATTTGTATTTAAGTAAACAATCAAATCTTAAATCCACGGTACTTTTTGAGGTTCATGCTACACCTACAACAGGGCACTAAAACCTATGACAGGGTCAAACGTTCTTTTTTCTAGGATGGTATGAAACAGGACATCCGTAATTTTGTCGCTGAATGTGAAGTGTGTCAACGCAACAAGGGAGAAACAGTCAAATCTCCAAGCACACTACAACCGCTTCCAATTACAACTTCTATTTGGAAGGATATCTCTATGGACTTTATTACCGGCTTACCCAAATTGGGAAATAAATCAGTCATAATGGTGGTTGTTGATCGCCTTTCCAAGTATGCTCATTTCTGTGCTCTTCAACACCCATTTATAGCATCCATGGTGGCTCAAATTTTCATGGACCAAGTCTTCAAGCTTCATGGCAAGCCACACTCTATTGTTTTTTATCACGACCCAACTTTCACAAGCAACTTTTGGCAAGAACTGTTCAAGCTATAGGGCACCCAATTACATCTCAACACAACTTATCATCCCCAAAATGATGGTCAAATGGAAGTTGTCAACAAGTGTTTGGAAACATATCTGAGGTGGTTTTCCTCTGAAAAGAAAAATCAGTGGGCTCAATGGTTACCCCTAGCTGAATGGTGGTACAACACTTCCTCGCATACAACTACATGCATGAATCCTTTTGATGTGGTATATGGACAGAATCCACCTTCAGTTCTCTCATACTTACCGAGTACCTCGAAGGTCCAGGTAGTTGACCAAACACTTACAGTTTGAGAGGCTATTCTTCATACCCTCAAAGAGAACTTGGTCATGGCATAGAATCACATGAAGCAACAAGCAGATCAAGGTCATTCTGAACGCCAATTTGCAGAGGGGGATCAGTTGTTTTTGCGACTGCAACCTTACAAGAAAACTTCCCTCAAGGCTGAGCATTGTCAGAAGCTAGTGCCCAAATTTTATGGTCCTTATACAGTTCTCAAGTGGGTTGGACAGGTATCCTATCAGTTAGCTCTGCCTAGTCATTCGAAGCTACATCTTGTTTTCCATGTTTCATGCTTAAAGAAGGTGAATGGAACTAGGTGCCAAATTCAAACCAACCTTCCTAAGTTAGCTGAAGAAGGATCCATTTGGCTACAGCCAGAAGCAGTTTTGGACTAGCATGAGCATTGCCTACGTCAGAGAACCATCAAGGAAGTGCTAGTCCAGTGGAAAGATACAACTCCAACAGATGCCACTTGGGAACCAGCTACCATTCTGCAGCAGTTTCCACATCTCAAGCCTTGAGGACAAGGTTGTTTTTAAGGGGCCAGACATGTTAGGGTCCTAACCCGCACATAGGTAGAACAATATATTCGGATGTAATAAAGGTCAATATTAATAAGGCCTTTCAATAAAATAGAATAAGGATGATGTAAGAAGACCTAATAGAAGCTTCCGCTTCTAGAAGGATCTTCCTCTAGATGCTTCTTTTGATAGACATATTTAGTATAAATAGGAGTCAAGGGTATGAGAACTCTAGCTTGGAGATTATTGTAATAGAGCACTGCTCAACTGGAGGTTTCCCACTCGAAGAGGCCTGTGAACATTGCTTTTTGAATCAAGCGCTATTTCTGTTGTTGTTCTTATATCATTTCTGTGTTATTGTGGAGATTATGCTAGTTGTATTACTGTTATTTTGCCATTTCTAGAATTTTATTTTTGTACTGCATACTTTTTATATCTGGTATATTACATCCGTAGATACCAAAACCCTTATCCCTAAAACTAGGATTAATTTAGTGAACCGCTAAAAATAGCAAAATCCACTAAAAATACAAAAAACGCCCCCCCCAAAAAAAATCGGGGCACTGCTTTGAACGCTACGCATAACTAGGCGGGGGGCATACTTGACCCCCCTGGGACCCCCCAAGGAAAGAGCCCGATGCACATGACACAAAGAGCACTACTACGAGGGATCGTCAAATGCAGTTGTCGAATCTGACGCGCCCACACACACACATGCAAAGAATATAACACATACCCAACAGTTGGGCCATAGTTTCTCAAGGAAATGGAAGAGAAAATGATGAATACTAAACAAAATTTGAAGGCTGCCCAAGATAGAGAGAAAATCTATGCTGACAAGAACAAAACTCACAAGTAATTTAAAGTGGGGGATCATGTTTTCTTGAAGGTGAAATCCAACAGAAGTTCCCTGAAGCTGGGAAACTATTCCAAGTTGGCAGCCAGATATTGTGGACCGTTTGAAATTATAGAAAGGATTGGACCAGTACCTTATATGCTTGCGTTTCCTGCATGCATGACTATTCATAATGTATTTCATGTCTCCTTGCTCAAGAAATATATACTTTATGCCAATCATGTGATTGATTGGAATGTGATTCAGGTGGAAAAAGAAGGTGTTTTACAAGTGCATCTGGAGTGCATACTGGACTAGAAAATAAAGAAGCTCCGGAATCAATCCATAAGGATTGTAAAGGTTTAGTGGACCTGGTACGGAATTGATGACACAACATGGGAGCACAAAGACGCTATGCGGGAAGAATACCCCCATCTTTTTGAATACTTTGAAAATCTTGTTGATGTTGTGTAAATGAGTTGCATCGAGGAAAGTGCAAAAATAAGGGGAGGGGATTGTAATATCCCAAGGCTGAGCCCTGATTGTAATTATGAATGTAACATGTTTTGTAGGCAGGCGAGCCAAGTATTTATAAATTGGTAGGCTTATGTGTTGATTAGGCCAAGAGCCTGTTTTGTACATGTAAATATTCATATTATTAATATAAAAAATCGTTATGTATAGACCAACCACAAAGAAAGAGTTATGGGGACTAAGCTCCATTGGGTAGGGAAAGGGATGGGGCTGTGAGTCTAGGAAAGAAGGGATAATCTTAGGAGATAATGGAATAATATATTGTTATTCTAAAATTTGTAAAGAGGATATTAATTTATCCTAAGTTCCTTAGGGAGAGGAACGAGTTCCAAGTGAGGGGAACATGCTCCTATAGGGAGCCAAGTGTCATACAAAATCCATGCAGATTTACGGGGGGGCATCCTCAGGTCTCGGGCATTCTGACCATCCTCATGTTTGGGGGGACATTCTCACCATTCAGTCCATCCTCACGATTCTCATCGTTTTGACCACTCTCACCATTCTCTCCTTCTTGTCCATGGTTTTGCCCCATTCATGCAGACAGTGAGAAAGCACGCAATTAGTCATTTTTTCCACCATTGTTGAATTTCCTCAACCACCTGAACCTTTGCTACAAGATGAATTTGATACCCTCATTGTACCTGTACGCGGGGGTTGCTTGCGTATGGTCCTGTCAGTACCATTTCCCCATGTCCAGTTTCTATTGCTGCCATCACCTTGCCCGTGTGTTGAGGAGAGAGAGTGAAGAAGGAGGTTGTCAAGCCTGTGAGAAACTCTCTCCAGGTGAGAGAGTGTGTTGAAGAAGTGATATATCTTGGAGGAAGTCTAGTAGGAGATACAAAACTTTGAGAATTCATGATCCATCATGTTCTTGAAGCCCTGGAAAAGGAGTTGCAACAACCGATGGACTATGTGACAGTAAAGGTGTACACTCCTAGGGTGGAACATGAATGTGGGGAATGAGAGTCTATGAGTTGTGGGTGTAAGTGGCACCTTGGAGGAAATCCTTCCTGTTGTACTGTGCAACTTCCTCTTGTCCTGGCCTAACCTAGGAATCCCTTGCCGGTGGAGTTTAGTCTTAGCTTGGGGGTGACCCACTACTGAGAGTGATGAGCAGCGTGGTCTAAGGCTGGGAGGTTCATGGAAGGTCTGGACACAGTTGGTGTACTTCAATTAAAAGATAAGTACAAATCCCCTATTCATTTATATGTTGTGTATTTATATATGTTGTTATATTTATGGGTTTTTCCTGTGATTACTTCATGTATGGTTTAACTTTTATTTCTGCATTATGTTGTGTGATAGAAGAATGTAAATCAACTGTTAATTTTTATGTGTTATAGTCACTTTCACATTAATCTATGTATGAACAAAATGTTTATGTTTGGTTAAAACATTGCATTATATATATATATATACACACTAGGTATATTCGATCATGATAGTTTTCTAGGGTAGCATGGCCTGAACCGAGTGGACAAAAATGTGGCAAATTGGTATCAAAACCGAGAATTAAAAGATACAATTGTTAGGTAGCATTTTTTGGCCTGTTGGTGAAGGCTGGGGACATTACACAAAAGATTCAGGATCTACATTTTGACCATCGGACTCCCCGAGCTCCTAAGTATCTCATCTATCCTATATTGAGTCTGACCGAGCGCATTACAACACTTATCCATTTTTCTACCTTTATATCTAAAGAGTCATCATTTAGATCTACCAATCCTATGTTCATTTACATGTGTATTTATATATTCTATTATATTTATGGGTTTTTCCTGTGATTACTACGTGTATGCTTTTATTATTATTTCTGCATTATGCTGTGTGATAACATAATGTAAATCAAATGTTAATTTGTATGTGTTATTGTCGCTTCTACATTAATCTATGTATGAATAGAATGTTTATGTCTGGTTAAAAAATTGCATTAGATATATATATATATATATACTAGGTATATTCGACCATGATAGTTTTCTGGAGTAGCATGGCCCGACCTAGGTGCCCGGGAATGTGACAATTTGGTATTAGAGCAGAGAATTAAAAGATACATTCATTAGGTAGAATTTTCGACCTGTTGGTGAAGGCTGGGGACATTACAAATTGGTATTAGAGCCAAGGTTTCGACACTGATCCTAGATGGGCCATTTTAGTGGTTAAGGAAGAAAATATTTCAGAGTGAATTGTTGTCGAAAGGGACAAAATTTGAAGTTCAGAGCTTCCCTGAGTGTCAGGAAGGCACCGTGTGAACACTTGGACTATGTTTAGAAGCTCAGAAAGTATAGTGGTTCAAGAAAAACTACAGAGGAAGGAAGCCACAACAATCATTGTGTTGGGCCGCGAGGTTTGAATTTGAGCCATGGGATTTATTCGGGAGAAGGAAGACCCTTCATGGTCGTTAGATTTAGAAAAGGTGTAGGATATTTAACCTCCAAGTTCTTAGGAATTTGTAACTCCAACGAAGTTTATGAGTTAGAGAGACAAAGGGGCCGAAGCTAGAAGTTCCAAAGTCTTGGAGTGGATCTACACTGTAGATTTGGGGATTTGGAGGGTGTTAGTGTGAAAAGTCCAAAAGTCAAAGAATAGAAGTGGCGTGGCATGATGATGTCACTAGTGGTGATGTGGACCCTTCCTAGACATGCCATGTGCCACTACCTTAATTGTTGATAGTTGTACCATGTGGAACCCCAAAGGTAAAGAAGTTAGGGAGTTCGATGTTCAGGGAGAATTGAAGTGTGCAAGTGTAAAATATTATGAATCCCGAAGTCCTGAAGTAACGTGGCATGCTGACATCACCAGTGATGATGTGGACACATGTGATGCATGCCACATGTCAGTGAGTTAAGAACCTATGGAATATATCAATTCCAGTTATAATGTGACACATGTCACTCATCTGATTGGGGCATGTGTCCGCTTCTAGTATTCCACCACATGGCACTCCTATCGAGCATGGGTAGTGGGGCCCTGATGATACATAAAGTAGTTAAAACCTTGGTGAAGAATTTAACTAGACCGAGCCCATGATAATTTGAACCTAGAAGATGTGTGGTGTCAGATCCCAAGGTCCAAAGATTCGACACTCTGGAAGAGATGGTTCATGATGGAATGGGAGGAAGAAATCCCCGAAGTTCCGTAGCACCAAAGTAACGTAATGTGATGATGTCTCGGGGGTGACATGGAAGTATTCAGAGATTCATGGTTCAGGATTTTTGGGGTGTGCATATGTGAAATCCTTCGAAGCTCTAGAACCCTGAAGTTTTAAGACTCTGGATAAGCACCTTACTATTAGCACTTTGTCACAGTTGTGGTCACATGCGAATTCAGGGCTGAAGAAAAAGGGGCTAGTGCCCGAAAGTGAATTGTAAGAACAGAGAGGGGCTTGGAGATAGAACCATGGGGATTATTTATCAACCAAAGACCCACAAAATATAGAGTCTGATATTCTTTTGTTGAATCAGATTGTTCAAGTTATTCGGGATAATTATTAATTCTAATAACCTGACAAAAATTCGGTTGACTACACATTTTACAAAATTAACAATTGACAGAACCAAACTGAATTGTTACATAGTGCAAGGAAATGGAGGAGGAATGGGATTATTATAGTTCAGAGAATGAAGTTAGAGGAATGGGTTTCCATTTGGGAATTGAAGGAACAAACTCCAATGGGAATATAGAAGAGATAGATAAAGAAGTGAGTCTGATGAAAATCATTAAGAATTTGCAAAAAGATGTCCAAATTCACCAGGAAGATAACAAAAATCTTAAGAGATTCAAGGAGCAATAGGAAAACTTCAATATGAAGTTAATACAAAGCCTAGAGATAATTTAAAATTAGTTGGATAAGGAAAGTGAATCCAACAAATCAGGAAGTCGTGATATCCCTAAGAAGAAAGGAAGATCAAGGAGTGGTAACATAAATCACCAGCACTCCCAAAATAATTCCCATAGGAGAAAACACAGTAGCTCAAGTCCATCCCCTGCCAGAAAACATAGGATATCTGGGGTGGATGAGTTGAAAGGAGAAATGAAGAAGATCAAACCTCCTACTTTTGATGGAGAGCATAAGAAGGATGAAGATGTTGAGGCATGGTTGTTAGGCATGAGGAAGTACTTCCAATTACAAAACTATTCTTCTCATGTAGAGGGAAGAATTTTCATCTACCAGCTTAAAGGAAAAGCATCCATATGGTGGGATCAACTGGTGCAAGTACAATGCCTCAAGGAGAAAAATGTGACTTGGAAGGAATTCAAGAAACATTTTGAAAATAACTACTTAGCCAAGAGATAATATGACAAGAAGATGAAAGAGTTCTTTGAACTTAAAATGGGAAGCATGACTATAGATGAATATGAGAGGAGATTTCTAGAGTTGTTGAAATATGTCCCTTTCATTAAGGATGAGGCAGTGAAGATCCAGAGATATCTGAGTGGGCTGCCATCTTTCATTACTGATAAAATCCAATATGATGATCCCAAGACTCTGGAAGAAACTATAAGGAGATAAAAATGCTTATATGATCAGAAAAAAGGAAATCCTACTTCCCAAAAATATTGGGAAGACAAGACGAAGTTTAAGAGGGAGTTGAGGCAGAAGGGTAACAAGCCGCCATTTTTCAGAAATAGTCTTGAAGGACAACCAGTTTTGAGAGAGCCCGGGATGGTTGAAGTAGGTGGGCGAAGGCTAAGGAAGACACCTATGCAATGTTTGGGCTTTAAAGAAGACCATAAGTAAAGATATTTCCCTCACAGGAAGGACAAGGTGAGAGTTTTTTCCAATGTTCAATAAGTAGAAACAGTGGAGGACATGGGCATAAGAGTACCTAGGATCTATGCATCCCTCGACAACAACCAAGTTGAGTTTCAATCACACATGATTGAAGTTGAAGGTACGATCAATAACCATTCCCTTACTATTTTAATTGATTTGGGGGATATTCATAGCTATATATATCCCAAGGTAGTGGAAATATTTCAATTACCAAGAAGCAAGCATGGGAAATATTGGCTGGTGCAGCTGGATACAGGAGCTAAGACAAAGGTTGTTGAATTAGTTAAATCATGTCCAGTGGGCATGAATGGACTGAGTGCCAAGGAAAATTTGAACATATTGCCTTTGGGATCATATGATTTCCTAATTAGTATGGATTGGTTGAACGAGCACCATGCCATACTAGACTATCATAACAAGGCATTCACTTACTTGGATGAGGAAGGAAATCAGAGAGCAGTCCAAGGAATTCTCAGGGAAGTTACTATCAGGGAAATCACAACAATGTAACTAAAGAAGTGTTACAAGAAGGGCTGTCAAATATTTTCATCCCATATGGAGGAAGCATCTAAGGATAAGGTGCTAAATCTGGAGGATCATGTAATCCTAGAAAATTTTGAAGATGTGTTCAAGGAGGTACTAGGACTACCCCCAAAGAGAGATATCGATTTCTCTATAAATTTAATGCCTGGAGCAGCTCCAGTATCAAAGGCTCCTTATAGAATGAGTACACTAGAGCTTAAGGAGTTGCAAATGTAGCTTGAAGAACTTATGAAGAAGGGGTATATATGCCCAATAATGTCACCTTGGGGTGCCCCAGTCTTGTTCATGAAAAAGAAAGAAGGGACATTGATATTGTGCATCGATTTCAGACAGTTCAACAAAGTGACTATAAAGAACAAGTATCATCTACAAAGGATTGATGATCTCTTCGATCAGTTGAAGGATGCAAGGATATTTTCAAAGATATATCCCAGGTCAGGATACTATCAGGTAAGTATTAAATAGGAATACATCAGCAAGATCACCTTCAGGACAAGGTATGGTCATTATGAGTTCACAGTGGTGCCATTTGTGTTATCAAATCCACTAGTTGTTTTCATGTGCCTAATGAATGGTGTTTTCCAAGAAAATTTAGACAAGTTTGTCATTTTATTTTTGGATGACATCCTTGTATATTCCAAGTCAGAAGAAGAACATGAGAATAATTTGAGAATGGTGTTGCAAGTTCTAATAGAGAATCACCTGTATGCAAAATTGAGCAAGTTCTCATTTTATCAAGACAAAATTCACTATTTGGGGCAGATCATATCTGCAGAAGGGATAGTGGTAGAACCTCAAAATATTGATTCCATTAAAGGGTGGACATCACCTAAGAATGTGACCGAAGTCATATCCTTCATGGGTCTAGTTGGCTACTACAAAAGGTTCATTGTAGGGTTTTCAAGAATAACTCACCCCATCACCTCCTTACAAAGGAAGGGGAAAGAGTTTCAATGGATAGAAGAATGTGAAAAGAGCTTTAGAAAATTGAAGCAGTTGTTAACCAGTGCTCTAATTATGAATATTGCAGGTCCGAATAAAGATTTCATGATTTTCATAGATGCATGCAAAGAAGGACTGAGTGGAGTCCTCAACCAGAATGGGTATGTGATATGTTTTAAGTCCAAAAAATTGAAAGAGCATGAAAGGCTCTATGTCACTCATGATTTTTAGTTGGCATCCATAGTGAATGCTTTGAAGAATTGGAGGCACTACCTCATGGGAAAGAGGTTGGAGTTGATGACAGACCATAATGTCTTGAAGCATTTGTTTGATCAACCTACTTTGAATGCTAGGTAGAGTAGATGGTTGAAACTCCTCTGTGAGTATGAATTTGATACAAATCACATCAAAGGAAAGGAGAACAAGGTGGTTGATGCAATCAATAGGAGAGTGCATGAACTACAACCTACAACCATTAGCATGTATCCGACAGATCTTAAATGAAGAATTTTTTAGGCTGCAAAAGTTGATTTGCAGTACATGGAATTAGTAACTAAATTGCAGCAAGGTAAAATGCAACAGCAAATAGAAGATTATAGCTTGGAAGTTGATGGAATACTCATGTATAGGAACTAAATTTTTGTGCCCAGTTCTCACGAATTGAGGAGTATGATCTTGAAAGAGATGCATAATGTGCCTTATTTTGGGCACCCTGGATATGAGAAAACAATGGTAGCAGTCAAGAGCCAATATTATTAGCCAGGTATGAAGAAAGAAATTGCAAAGTACATAGCCAAATGCTTGGAGTGTCAAAGGATCAAGACTGAGCATAGACACCCAGTTGGGTTGCTGCAGCCATTACCCATTCCTGAGTGGAAGTGGGAGGTGGTGACAATGGATTTCATCACAAGATTACCCAGAACAAACAAGCAACATGATTCCATCATGGTGGTGGTGCATAAGCTTACTAAAGTTGCCCATTTCATTCTTATGAAGGTTACTCACAAAGAGACCAATGTTGCTGATATTTATATGATGGAAGTAGCACGCTTGCATGCCATACCCAAGACAATTGTGTTTGACAAAGACCCAAAGTTTACCTGAAATTTTTGGAAGGTGTTATTCAAAGGATTTAGAACAAATCTGAACTTAAGCACAACTTATCATCCTAAGTCTGATGGGAAAACATAAAGGTTAAATCAAGTGATAGAAGAAATGTTAGGAATGTATGTGATGGACAAACCATACAGATAGGAGGACTACCTACACTTGGTAGAGTTTGCTTACAACAATGGGTACCAAGCATCATTGAAGATGAACCCATTTGAGGCACTTTATGGCAGAAAGTGAAACACCCCAATAAGTTGGGGCAACCCAATTGATAGAGCATTGGTTGGTGTAAGTTTTAAACCTGTGAAGTAAAGCAATGCATATAGATTCTTAAGAAAAACATTATTTAATCAATGGCTCATACACAGAGTACACCAAGATTTTATACCGGAAACCCTCAACCAGAAAAACCTTTCTTTTATTAATTATATTGAATTTCACCATTCACTATACAATATATACAATGTTTTTAGGTATTCCGTAGATATCAAAACCCTAATCCCTAAAACAAGGATTAATTTAGTAAACCACTAAAAATAGCAAAATCCACTAAAAATAGAAAAAATCACCCGCCCAAAAAAATTTGGGGCGCTGCCTCGAACGCTGCGCGTAACCACAGGGGGGCATACCTGCACCCCCCTAGGACCCCCCTAGGAAAGAGCCTGGTGCACATGACACAAAGAGCACTACTATGAGGGATCGTTAGAGGCAGTTGTCGAATCTGACGTGCCCACACACACACACGCAAAGAATATAACACATACCCAACATTCTCCCACTTGTTGTTTTCTTTGCATCCAGGGGTCCCAATATTATATAGTCAACAATCCAGGGTAGCAATGCCCATTATTACTCTACACCAGGATAACTTTTTTGTGCTTACAGACTTTGTCAATGAATCTACAACATTCTTCAAAGTGTCAACCTTTTCTAGCAACACCTTCTTTTCCTCAACCATGTCTCTCACAAAGTGATATTGAACATCAATATGATTTGTCTTCGACTGATAAGATGGGTTCTTTTCCAGGAAGATTGCACTCAGACTGTCACAATATAATCTCACTGTTTGTTGTGCCAACAAAATACCTGAACACAATCTCTGTAACCATATTGCTTCCTTTCTTGCATGAGTGGCTGCCATGTATTCAGCTTCTGTAGTTGAGAGTGCCACTACAGCCTGTCTTTTGCTCATCCAACTGATTTCTCCTCCAAATAGGTTAAACACATACCCACTTGTAGATATTATATGATTTAGATCTCCAGCCCAATCTACATCAACAAAGCCATGTATGTCCACCACTCTGTCCAATCCTGGTCTTCCTTGGTAGCACAATCCATAATTGGTAGTGCCATGCAAATACCTGAAGACCCTCTTTACTATTGTACAATGCTCCTTCTCTGGTTTTGACATATACCTGCTCAAAACTCCCACTGTATGTGCAATGTCCAGTCTAGTACAGACCATTGCATACATCAAACTGCCAACTACACTGGCATATGGAACATGGGACATGTCCTCTTCTTCTTCCTATGTCTTGGGACACTGATCTGCAAATAACTTTACCCCTATAGGAATAGGGACCTTGACCGGTTTACTTCCATGCATATTAAACCTCTGCAATATTGTCTCAACATATTTTCTCTGATTCAACCAGAGTTTCCTATTGCATGATCTCTTTTAATTTCCATTCCCAGAATGAAGTTAGCAGCACCGAGATCCTTCATGTCAAATTTGGAGGATAGCTGTGATTTCACCTCCTTGATAACATCCATGTTATTTCCTACCAACAACATGTCATCAACATACAACACTACATAAATGAAGTGATTACCAACCTACTTGGAATGTACATAGTGATCAGCCCTGATTCTCACAAATCCCAATCCAAGGATGTATGTGTCAAACTTTTGGTACCACATCCTAGGTGATTGCTTCAGACCATATAATGACTTCTTTAGCTTACAAACCAGCTGTTTCTTTCCCTTCACTACAAAGCCTTCTGGTTGCTTCATGTAGATTTCTTCTTCCAGATCCCCATGTAGGAATGATGTCTTCACATCTATCTATTCCACTTCAAGATCAAAAGAAGCAACAATAGATAAAAGAAATCTAATAGAAGTTAACTTAGAAATAAGAGAAGAATCTCACCAAAGTCAATTCCCTCTACCCGGGAATAACCTTTTGCTACTAACTGAGCTTTGTATTTCTCCACTTTACCTTGTGCATTAAAATTCTTCTTGAACAACCATTTGCTATGAACCGATTTTATTCAAGGTGGAAACTCAACTATATCCCATGCCTCATTCTTATCCAAGGAATCCATTTCTTCAACCATAGCCTTCTTCTAGAGTTTACTATCCTCTGAATTCACTGCTTCCCTGACAGTTCTGGGATCATCATCAGTAATAGATAAAGCAAAATTGGAATGAAAATCAAGTGGACTATACCTTTTTGGTTTCCTTCTATCTCTCACTGATCTCCTCAATATTGGGGTATGAGGTTCTTCTTCTTCTTCCTCTTCTTCAGATGATTAAGATTTTACATCATCCAACTCAAGCTCTATTTTCTCAAGTTCTTCTTGTGTTGGTAGGAATTCCTATTTGGACACATCTTTTACCTCTCTGAAAACAACATCTCAACTGTAAACAACAATCTTGGTTTCTGGGCTCCAAAGCTTATAACCTTTCACACCGTCTTTATAACCAATAAAGATACACTTTTCATCCCTTTTATCCAGCTTATTTCTAATTTTCTTTGGGACATGTACATAAGCATCACAACCGAACACTCTAATATGTTGAAGAGAGGGTTTCTTTCCAAACCATACCTCGTGTGGAGTTTTATCATCCAATGGTAATGAAGGTGATCGATTGACCAGGTAACATGTTGTACCCAGTCTCTCTGCCCAAAATTCTTGTTCTAACTCAGCACCGCTGAGCATGCTCCTTGCTTTTTCCATCAGTGTCATGTTCATCCTTTCTGCAACTCCATTTTGCTAAGGAGTGTATGGAGTAGTCTTATTCCTTGCCATACCACACTTCTTACAGAATTCTTTGAATTTATTTCCACAGAATTCTCCACCATTATTTGTTCTCAATACCTTTATTTTCTTCTCTGTCTGATTTTCTACTAGAGCCTTAAACTCTTTAAATTTATCAAATACCTCATATTTCTTTCTAAGAAAATAAATCCATGTGTTCCTTGAAAAATCATCTATGAATGAAACATAATACACATATTTACCTAGAGATGGAACAAGAACAGGTCCAAACACATCACTGTCTATCAACTCTAAGATTCCCTTTGCTCTTATAGCACCAGATGGGAATCTTACTGGATTTTGCTTACCATATATGCAATGTTCACAGAAATCAAAATCCAGAGTGAAATTAGACATACCTTCAACCATACCTTTACCGTGTAGTGTTCAAAGACCCTTTTCTCCAATATGCCCCGTTATTTGATGCCACAGCATGGTCTTCTTTTCTGGGATAGTATTAGTCTTGTCTCCTTCATTTCTTTGCTCAGGGGCAACAAAATTGTTACACCCATTAGTATAAGTGCTTCCCAACAACTTGTATAGATTTCAACACAGAACTCTCCTCATCAACACCATTGCTCCTCATACCATCTTGCAAGTTCCCTTTCCAAATATGGTATCCACTCCTGCATCTTCCATCTTGCTTACAGATATTAAGCTCCTAGCTCGTTTTGAAATGTGCTGAACCCTAGGGAGAGTTCTAATCCTTCCATCTTTTAGCAACAACTTAACTCTTCCATGTCCCAAGTTTTTTGCTGTCGAGTCATCCCCTAGGAATACATAACCACCATCATATTTTTCATATTCAGAGAACCACTCCCTGTGAGGAGTCATATGGTATGACGCATCTGAGTCGATCAACCATACATCACAGTCTACATGTGTACTTGTAGATGCTAGGTAAACATCACCTCCTTCTTCAGTGGAGGTTTTCGCCTCTATGAAAGAGGTACTATTAGATGCCTTTGGTTTTTCAAACTTCTTAGACTTGCAATCTTTCTTATAATGCCTTGTTTTACCACACTTCCAACATTTCCTCAAAGATTTTCCTAGAGACTTAGATCTACCTGTAGATTTAGATCTCCACCCCGAAGGCTTACCACAATTCCTTTCTTGGGTACGACCTCTTACAAATAAATCATCTGTGCTATGACCATCCATGATTTTCCACCTCATCTCTTTAGATAACAAGGATGCAACTAAATCCTCATACTTCAATGTAGATTGAGTGGTACTACCTAGTGCTACAACCAGATTTTCCAAAGAGTCTGGCAAAGAACATAACAAAGTAATACACTTATCTTCTTCTATAATCGTAATATTAACAGAGCCAAGTTGACTTACCAGAGTATTAAAGTCATTTAGATGTTCTGTCACAGAATCTCCATCTTCCATCCTAAGATGATACAACTTCTTTCGAAGAAAAAACTTGTTTACTAGGGACTTTGATTGATACAAATTCCCCAACTTATCCCATAGTTCCTTGGCTGTAGATTCTCCCGAGACATTTAGCAACACTGAATCTGCCAGGCAGAGTTGAATAATACTCATTTCTCTTCTGTCCAACTTCTCCCAATCTTCCTTCGACATACTAATAAGTGGTGTACTAGTAGTTTGTGCACTAGTAGGGTGTGTACCAGTCATTTGTGTTCCATTAGGCTGCGTACCAGTAGGTTGTGTACCAGGATGCATAACGATCCATTGTTCTTTGTCTACAAGAAGGTCCTCCATCTTCAGATCCCATAGCTCAAAGTTTTTACCATTGAACTTCTCTATCTCGATTCTAGAAGAGCTCGCCATTCCTCTTTCTGCACTCAAATCACCACTGCAAATGCTCCCACTAAACCTAGGTTTATCACAGACCCAAGATAAACTTGATCTATCAAGACCGAGCCAAACCCTCAACAATAAAGGCATCCCTCTGAAGCCAAAAATGAACTCTGATACCACATGTAAGTTTTAAACATGTGAAGTAAAGCAATGCATATAGATTCTTAAGAAAAACAGAATTTAATCAATGGCTCATACACAGAGTACACAAAGATTTTATACTAGAAACCGTCAACTGGGAAAACCTTTCTTATATTCATTATATCGAATTTCACCATTCACTATACAATATATACAATGTTTTTAGGTATTCCATTGTTAGGGTCCTAACCTGCACATAGGTAGAACAATATATTCAGATGTAATAAAGGTCAATATTAATAAGGCCTTTCAATAAAATAGAATAAGGTGGATGTAAGAAGACCTAATAGAAGCTTCCTCTTCTAGAAGGATCTTCTTCTAGATGCTTCTTTTGATAGACATATTTAGTATAAATAGGAGTCGAGGGTATGAGAACCCTAGCTTGTAGATTATTGTAATAGAGCGCTGCTTGAATGGAGGTTTCCCCCTCGAAGAGGCCCATGAACATTTCTTTCTGAATCAAGTGTTATTTATGTTGTTGTTATTATATCATTTATGCGTTATTGTGTAGATTATGCTAGTTATATTACTATTATTCTTCCATTTATAGCATTTTATTTCTGTACTGCATACTTTTTATATCTGGTAGATTACAAGTGGTATCAGAGCACTTTCCTTGGCAGAAATTGTGGGTAATTTTTTTTTAGGGTAGAGACGTATTCCGGTGTCTTTAATCCATAGAGATCTGTCATTACGTGCATAAACCCACGGTTGAGGGATTCATACACACAGGAAATAGAAGTGGTTCTTAAGCGCACATCTGTTGGCCACCCTTGTAACCCCTGTTGGTACCCCTTCGAGTGGTAGCGCATCAGACAACACCTGTGTACAGATCGACCTAGATTTACTGAAGCCCTCTTTAGATAAACCGATCGGCTACCTGACTGCTATAGTGCCACCAAGAACAACACTCGGGAAGATACTCTCTAGTACCTGGGTAGTCGGGTAGTACGACTAAGGGTACGGTCTATGCTCCTTAGTTAGTGCCCTGAGATATTGGTTTGAGTACTACTGTTGGACCCCACACGTATGTCAGAGAGCTATAGCACAGGGAAAACCCTTGTCTATAGAACCCTTGAATACCTAACCCTTGGGGGACAGAAACATAAACAAATCAAAATAAACAAGATCTATTACCGCGCAACTGTGTTCGGTTTTACAAATCACTAAACTTTTCTTCTTGGTTAAGCATTTGGGGATTTCATCTATGCAATACTCTTCAGATCAGAGTATAACTCTGCAGGTGTAAAAAAAAAAAAAAAAACACAAGTCTGGAATTTTTTTTACCATTATTTGAGACCTATTCCATTGGATTCACCTCCTCTCCCTTATCACCTTCATACATATCATTTTTCGGAAAAAAAATTGACCCCACTAGCCCCTTTTCAATTCCTTCGTCCTCATGGCCCATACCCATAGCCAAGATTCGGAAGCTCACTTCAATACCTTGCAATCTAGTCTCACCGTGAACCAACAAGAAGTGAAACAACTCAGTGCCAATTTTGAAACCATCAATATAACCATGCAGTCCTCAATGGAGGAAGTCAAACAAGAATTGACCACCCAGCTTGAATCTATCTTTTCATCACTCTACACCAAACTGAAAATCCCTATAGATAACCCTTCCCCTGACTCACCTAAACATATTGACGGTGAACATTCCTCTCATTCCCGTAACTTTCAACACCATCACTTTCAACATGACCTATGCCTTCAGCGGGTGGACGTGACCAAATTTGATGGCTCGAACCCCACTGGGTGGGTAACCCAAATGAAACATTATTTCTCTTTGTATGGAATTACAGATGACTTGGCCAAACTCTGGTATGGTGATGCAGCACCCCCTGCCTCGACAGGTTCTGCACGACCTCCCGGTCTTAGGATTGTTCCTTCCTTCGGATTCGCAGAACCGAAATGGTTCTTTTGGCCTTCCTTGAGACCTCACGAACCCGATACACAGGTCCTTTTACGAAAACTCTACCTGCACCTCACAATTGCACCAAGGCACGCGATTTCATCTCCATGTGATCACCAAACGTGACCACGACCCTTTCCTAAAAAGAAAATTTCCGATTTCGGGAGACTCTAAGTCCCGTTGTCAGGAACCTTTGCCTCCTCGATCCTCCAATCTCTGAATTACCGAAATGTCGAAATCACTTTACCATGACAATTATCCCCTATCCAATATTTGGTCAATGTGACTACTTTTTCCCGTGACCGCAGTCTGCTTCGGGGTTTCAATACCAAGAGCCTCGGCTCTTAGTCCTCGGGATGATCAAAGTGTCAATCCCTGAAATGCCAAAATCCCTGGCCCGACTTTCTCCTCTCAAAGGATGCATTGCGTTTTGAGACTTTGAAACTCCTGATGTCAAGTATCCCGCTTCCTGTCTGCAGGATCCCCAAAATGTTGAATCCCGATATCCCGATACTAGGTGTGACCACAGCCCCACTCCTCGCTATGTCATGTTTCACAACTTCAAGGTTTTCATCTCCAAGAGCCCAGATTGCTTGTCTCCAGGACTTTCAATATACCGAATCTCGATATGTCAAAATGTTAGCTTCCTTCAGTGTCCCTTCAATGCTTTGGGGTTTCGCACTTCGGGATTTTGCGATCCCTATTGCAACCCCTTGCTCCTTTGAGCTTCCGGTACCTAAAGTACCGAAATAATCCTTTCGAGAATTTTCCCGATGTCTTGATCGCCACCACATGTCCTCCTATTGGATGGTCCCGATACTCTTGGTGTTTCGGTACTTGCGACCTCAACACACTAATCATTCGTCCTTCTAACTCCCAGTGTCCGACTTTTTGGTAGCTTCCCCGATCACTGCCACGTGTCCTCCACAGATGGACAGTCCTGATCACTTCAGGACTTCGCAAGTTGCGAAGTCAAAAGACTCCTCCATTCCACTCTTCGATGCCCAAATCCTTGAAATATGAGGATCTCGTGACACACATCCTCTGCAGATGGACGGCTCTGATGTCTTCGGGACTTCATGAGTCGAAACTTCCTCTCTCTCAACTCTTACCTCTCGGACTCCCGATGTCCGAAGCTCCGATGACTTTCGAGATTACCGCCATGCATCCTCTAAATGATGGACAGTCCCAATTCCTTTCGGGACTTCGTGGATCAAGAGTCCCAACTCTTTCCTTTTGTATCTCCCAGTAGCTGAAATGTCGAAATAGGCCTTTCGTTCCCTCTTCACTTATGAGGGTTAAACCTCGTGTAGCTTCTCCTGGATCCAATGACTATCGGTCCATGCGCCCAGATTTGATGGCGACTGTAGCTCCTTCTTGAGCTTACGCCTTCTTCCTTTTCCTTGGAAGACTTTCCAAGTTCCAAAGGTCTCGACCTTTGCTTCCTTCTCTTTTGTTGCAAAGCCTGCACTCATAGCTTCTGTTTGCGTTCTTGAAGACGATTTCCCTCCTGAGCTTTGTCAACTGTGAAACCTTGAAAGGTTTCCCTGACTTCTGCACTCCTTGAAGAGTCTCTACACACAAAGGTGCTATCTGTCCTGAGCTTGGCGATGATGAACCCTCAAACCTCTAAAGGACTCAACCCCTTTCCTCTCCCTCAGATGGAGAATCTAATGCTCTCTTGGCAGCCTCTTGCACAAGAAACTCCTTGCTAAGTCTGCAGGGTTTCTAGTAACCATGTGAAGGTCTTCCCTGACTCTTTTCTTCCTCTCTAAACTGAAAAAAAAATTCTTTCTGTGCTACCTACACTTTCTTAATTCCCTCTTGGCAGAGCTTCCAGAATCTTTAGTGATTCTATCATTCCTGTGCCCTCCTGCACCAACTCAATTCCCACCTGGCAGAGTTTCCAGATTCCTTAGTGGTTTTGTCTTCTCAACAAACTTGAAATAGAGTTCTTATACTAATGCATCTTGTGCATTTGCTCGATGCCCTCTTGGCAGAGCCTTACATAATTCTCAGAAATTTTGTCTTCTTTGTGCCTTCTATGCACCTTCTCAATGCCCTCTTAGCAGAGCTTCTACAGAATCCCTCAATGATTCTGGTCTGTCATGTTCTCTCTTCTGCATAGTCTTACCTCCAAGGTATTCAACAACCTTGAGGATTCTCCTTGAGTAAGTGACTTCAGCAGGCGCGCCCTCCTGGCACATCCTTGCCCAAATTCCTTAGAATTGAGGAGTGCATCTAGGCACTGGCTTTCAGAACCCACAACATTCTATCACACCCTCTTGGCATGAAGACTCAAAGAACCCCAAAACTGAAATCAAAGAACCCACATATAGAAGAACCTATCTGTCCCTGCAAATTCCTACTAACACACATTCACAACATATAATGAACACACATAAAAACATTCATCACACACAGAATATCATGCAAGAAAAATTGCTTCTGTTTGTATTAATCAAGAATGCTTGTACAAAGGTTATGAGCATGGAATGTAGCAGAGTCTCGGCTCCTTCTACCCAACTCAACTCTTGTAGAGCTCTCCTATATCTCTACTCTACTTACTCAACTATTTTTTTTTCTCCTACATACAAAGGATCTTTTACATGAGGGGGCTCTTTGAGCTCTTCCCTCCAAGCTACCTACTCTATTCAATTTCATTGAATCACAATTAAATGGTTGTCTAGTCCATATCGGAGCTAGATCCCAGCCTTACAACCATTAGAGGCCTTCTTTAATGATAGCCTACTCAAAGGCATGGCTCTATGGCTCCACGACCTTACATACATTAATTACATTGAAATCAAATTCAAAATGTGAGAGGACTGGCGCCTCTCTACCTTGAATGCACACTTTGAATGCACTGAGTGGGCTGGTTGGATGGCGCATGGCTGGTTTTTGAGCGATGCTCCTGCATCATACTCCTCTGCTATGAAAAATTCATGAGCTCCTTCTCATGAGCTCCCCAGTATGGTTGTCGAAATCCACCTGGATCCCAAACAACTCTTTGGAGCTGTCCATTTGCTCCACTGCTCTGCTGCTATTGCTGCCTTACTGCTGCTACTGTGTCTCTTCTATTTAGCTTCCCATCATTGGCAGTCTCTACTGATCTGATCATCAGCTCTTTGATCTCATCAATCACCTTGTCCAACTGCTCCTGTGGTTGGCTCTGTTCTTGTAGTCTCCTCGGCTACATTTCTTCTCTGCAAATGGGTAGATCATCATGATCTCCCATGCCATATTCTTCATCCTCTATGGCACTAAGTGTCCACTCTACTGCAAAGTTCATCTTTGCAGTCCTATCACTGAGTTGTTGCTCAGCTTTTTCCTGAGAGAGTTTGACTGTCATCTCTCCCGTTGGTATATTCCCAACTTCCTCCAGTCACTCCTTGGGCTGGTATTCTCCCTCTGTCTACAACCTGATCTATTGGATGTGCATTCCCTGCACCTTCACCCTTCTCTCCATGGCTTCAATTTCTTCATACAGATTAGCAAATCTCATGCTGTCTGCTTCCTCTTCTTCTATTGCTGCAAGCTCCAATGTTACAATCGTCTCTTTTTCATCTTCCTGGCTAAAAAATTTGAGCCATTCCTCGGAATGCTCATTTCCTTATTCTGCTTGGGCAGCTTTTGATATCTTCTCCAATTCTTCTTCTTCTTTGACAATCTCTTCTAGTTGTCTTTCTGTTGCTGCTACATCGGCAACACAAACTCTCGCCTCAATTGGGCTACCTGGAAGGAATATTTGAATTCCTCCAATGATCAGAATGTCCTTCTGGTCCTTCTCCTCTGTCAGTTGTCCTTGCTTATATGAACTCAGCTCTAAGCTCATCTTCTCTCCCTTTCCCTCCTGGCAATATGGGATTTCTCTGGTGCCCCCTTGGCAGTCTATGAGATCCTTGGATCTCATCTTATTGCCCACCTGGCAATTTGAATTTCCAGTCCTTCCCTCTTGGCAGTCTATGAGACCCCATAGTGATCTCACCTCATTGTCATCTTGGCAACATGAAATTCCCTGCTGTCCTCTTGACAGTCTATGAGATCCCGCAGCGATCTCATCTCATTGCCCACCTGGAAATTGGAAATTTTTGTTCTGCCCTCTTGGTAGTCTCTGAGATCTTCTAGTGATCTCCTCTCCTCATCATCACTGAGATTTCTCCCAGCTTCTAGTTCACACACATGAATCACTTCCTCCTCATCATTCTTGAGGCTTTCAGCATGCCTCAACCATCTTCTTATCATCCTCCATTGTCTTTTGGCCACCAATTCTCTGACTGGCCATTTTACCTTCGTCCTCACGGGACATTCATACGCCCAATGTGATCCTGCATCCTACTACATCTGCAGTGCAAGTTCCTCCATCCTCACTCTAATCTCGGCAAGCTCTTTGTCCATCTCAACTTTGATTGGATATTGATGGATCTTATTTCCATCACGTCTATGGCCTTCACTAGCCATTTTCCTGCCTTCTGTCTACCCTCCTGCAAAACCTACTACAGTCACTCTACAACCCTGAGTGCTTCTAGCATCTCCTATAGTTCTCCTGGCTGTCTTCTTGACTTTTGCGTACCTACGAGAAATCACCATAGAGTCTCAATGCTCTACCTTCCTCAGATACCAAACTGATGTGTATCAAAGTACTCTTTCTCCTCTCACTTCCTCTGCCTGCAATATACAAACAAAGTTAGGATCTAATGCCACAAATGATGCAACACCCCCTGCCTTGGTAGGTTCTGCATGAGTTCTCGGTCTTAGGATCATTCTATCCTTCGGATCTGCAAAACCAAAATTGTTCTTTCAGCCTTCCTTGAGACCTCACAAACCTAATCCACAGGTCCTTATATGAAAACTCTACTTGCACCTCGCAATTGCACCAAGGCTTGAGCTTTCATCTCCACATGGCCACCAAACATGACCACAACCCTTTCCCAAAAAGGGAATTTCGGATTTCGGGACTCTCTGAGTCCTGTTGTTGAGAGCCTTTGCCTCCTCGATCCTTCGATCTTGGAATTACTGAAACACCGAAATGGATTTACCATGGTGATTAGCCCCTGGCCAATATTTGGTCCATGTGACCGCTCTTTCCCGTGACTGCAGTCTGCTTTGGGATTTCAATACCAAGAGCCTCGGCTTTTAGTCCTTGGGACGGCTGAAGTGTCGATCTCCGAAATGCCAAAATCCCTAGCCCAACTTTCTCCTCTCAAAGGATGTGTTGCATTTCATGACTTCGGAACTCCCGATGTCAAGTATCCTACTTCCTGTCTGTGGGATCCTCGAAATGCCGAATCTAGATATCCCGATACCAGGTGTGACCCTAGCCCCACTCCTCACTATGTCGCGTTTCGCAACTTTGGGGTTTTCATCTCCAAGAGATCAGATTCCTTGTCTCTAGGACTTCCAATATCCCGAATCCTGATATGTCAAAATGTCAGCTTCCTTCCGCTTCCCTTCAATTCTTTGGGGTTTCGCGCTTCAGGACTTCACGATCCCCGTTGCAACCCCTTTCTCCTTCGAGCTTCTGGTACCCAAAGTACCAAAATAATCCTTTCGATAATTTTCGTGATGTCTCGATCGCCACCACGTGTCCTCGTATTGGATGGTCCCAATACTCTCAGTGTTTTGGGACTTGCGACCCCAACGCACTGATCAATGGTCCTTCAAACTCTTGGTGTTCGAATTTTCGGTAGCTTCCCCGATCACTACCATGCGTCCTCCACAGATGGACGGTCCTGATCGCTTCAGGACTTCGCAAGTTGCAAAGTTGAAAGACTCCTCCATTCCACTCTTTGATGCTCAAATCCTTGAAATATGAGGATCTCATGACACGTGTCCTCTGCAGATGGACAACTCTGATGTCTTTGGGACTTCGTGAGTCAAAACTTCCTCTCTCCCAACTCTTACCTCTCGGACTCCCGATTTCCGAAGCTCCGATGACATTAGGGATTATTGCCATGCATCCTCTGAGTGATGGATGGTCCCAATTCCTTTCATGACTTCACGGATCAAGAGTCTCGACTCTTTCCCTTTGTATCTCCTGGTATTCGAAATTTCGAAATAGGCCTTTCGTTCCCTCTTCACTTACGACGGTTAAACCTCATGCAACTTCTCCTGGATCCAATGGCTATCGGTCCATGCGCCAATATCACAATTAAATGGCTGTCTAGTCCAAATCGGAGCTAGATCCCAACCTTACAACCATTAAAGGCCTTCTTTAACTATATCCTTCTCAAAGGCATGGCTCTATGGCTCCATGGCCTTACATACATTAATTACATTGAAATCAAATTCAAAATGTGAGAGGATTGGTGCCTCTCTTCCTTGAATGCGCTGAGTGGGATGACTGGATGGCACATGGCTAGCTTTGGAGCGATGCTCCTGCATCATATGGTGTTCTCCATCTAGATGAAGAACATTGGAAATGGTGGCACTGGAGAAAAACTTCCCGTCAAGGGTATATTTCTTGGACACACTTTGTGGTTGAGCTTTATGAACGCTTTGAAACTGACACCAACCATTTAGGTTGTTTGAAAAAGTTGAAACAATCAAGAACAGTGGAAGACTTTATAGCTTCCTTTGATCATTTGTCTTTTCGAACATAGGGCATGACTGATGCCTTTTTTCAAGAGTGTTTTATCAGTGGCCTCAAGGATGATATTCAGGCCCATGTCCTCATGGCTCGACCTTCAAGTTGGGTGGAGGCTACTAAAAGAGATAAAGAAGCACAACAGGTTGTATCTTCTCAAAACCAAAAACCGTCCTTTATCCCTTGCCCTAAATCCATAAATCCCACTACTCCCTCCGCCCCACTAAATATCCAAAAATTGACCAGGGCTGAAATGGATGAACACCAAATCAAAGGCCTTTGTTATAATTGTGATGACAAATATTTCCTAGGCCACAAGTGTAAGGAACAAAAGATTTGTATGGCCATCTCCAAGGATATTTCAGAAGATCATGTTGAAACTCTCCTTGTGCCCAAGTCACCTGAAACCACTGACATAACCCCTCCCTCAGACCCTCCCGAAGTAGAACCGGTCATTTCCCTCAATGCTCTGACTGGCTTCTCCAATCCCTAAACCCTCAAGTTAATCAGTTGCATCAAGCATCAGAAGGTCATCATTCTGGTTAATTGTGGAAGAACCCATAATTTTATTCATTGCCGCATTGCCTAAGAAACTCATTGCTACATCCATTCCCTCAACAATTTCCAAATCATGATTGCCAATGGTGGTTCCCTGAAATGTCGAGGATGCTGTGAAAATGTGTGTCTCCAAATCAATGATAACCACCTAAAATCCCATATGTTTTCTATTGACATGGGCGGTTGTGACATTGTGTTGGGTGCAGACTGGCTAAGGACTTTGGGTCCCATTCTCATGAATTTTAAGGAATTAACCATGCAATTCGACCAAGAGGGCCACCGATATAAATTCCAATGCATCATTGCTGGTTCACCTGAGATCATTAGTTCCCATCGCATGGAAAAGCTGCTCAAAAAAGGTCATTCCGGTGTTGTTTCCCAGCTCCATGCCATACAACCAACAGAGACACCCTCGGTGCCGCAAGACCTCCAAGCCCTCCTCTCTAAACATCAAATGGTATTTTCCACTCCCTAAGGACTCCCTCCTTCCCATGGTGTTCATGATCATTCCATTCCCCTTGTACCTGGAAGCCTTCCTCCCAATATCCGTCCGTATCGCCACCCCTTTTCACAAAAAAATAAATTGAGAAAATGGTCTAGGAAATCCTTAGTGAAGGCGTTATCCATCCTAGTACGATCCCCTACTCTTTTCCTGTATTCATGGTCCTGAAGAAAGAAGGTTCTTGGAAAATGTGTCCTGACTTCCGTGCCCTCAACAAACTGACCATTAAAGACAAATTTCCCATTCCTGTCAATGATCACCTCCTGGATGAATTGAGTGGCACCCAATTCTTTACTAAACTTGATCTTTGCTCAGGCTACCACCAGATACGTATGGAAGAGGCAGACATTCCCAAGACTGCCTCTAGAACTCATGAGGGTCACTATGAATTTTTGGTCATCCCTTTGGCTTGTGTAATGCCCCCTCCACCTTCCAAAGCCTCATGAATCATGTCTTCCGTCCTTTTATCTATCATTTTGTCTTAGTTTTCTTTGATGATATCCTCATCTATATAAAAACCTAGATAGACCATCTTACTCATGTGGATCGAGTTCTCCATCTACTCTCTCAGCACCAACTTTTCCTAAAACAGTCTAAATGTGCTTTTGGCGCCTTAGAAGTAGAATACTTGGGTCATCTGGTTGGAAAGGATGGTCTCAGGGTGGATCCAAAAAATATTGAAGCTATGCAATACTGGCCGCAACCAAAGACTCTCAAAATCTTGCATCGATTTATGGGCTTAATAGGGTATTATCGCAAGTTTGTTAAGAATTATGGAAAGATTGCAGCACCTTTCACTGCTCTCGTCAAAAATAACTCTTTCACTTGGAATCCAGCCATTGCTCAAGCTTTTCAAACCTTGAAAATGGCCATGTGCACCACTCTAGTTCTGGCCCTTCCTGATTTCACAAAGACCTTTGTGTTGGAATGTGATGCCTCAGGGAAAGGAATTGATGTTGTCCTTATGTAAGAGGGTCAACCTATGGCCTTTACTAGCAAGCAACTCTCTGACAGGGATCTGGGCAAATCCATCTATGAAAAGAAAATGATGGCTATTTTGCATGTCGTTGATCTGTGGCATCCTTATCTATTGGGGCAACGTTTCCAAATTAAGACCGACCATCAAAGCCTGAAGTATTTTCTAGAATAATGCATTTCCTCCCTGGAGCAACAAAAATGGGTGACTAATCTCTTTGGATATGATTATGAGATCATTTACAAGAAAGGAAAAGACAATGTTGTGGTGGATGCACTTTCCCAAAAATATGAAGATGAAGGATCCCTTTTTTCTCTTTCCTTCATTGTACCAGATTGGCTCCAAGTTGTTCACCAAGAATGGCTAAAAGATCCCAAAAGTTCGCATCTAATATAGCAATTGCAGTCGAATGCTCCATCTTCCCCACGGTACTCTTGGCTCCATGACGAGCTTCGATACAAAGGCCGTTTGTATTTAAGTAAACAATCAAATCTTAAATCCACGGTACTTTCTAAGCTTCATGCTACACCCACAGTGGGGCACTAAAACCTATGACAATGTCAAACGTTATTTTTTCTGGGATGGTATGAAATAGGACATCCGTAATTTTGTCGTTGAATGTGATGTGTGTCAATGAAATAAGGGAGAAACAGTCAAATCTCCGGGAAGATTACAACCGCTTCCAATTCCACCTGCTATTTGGAAGGATATCTCTATGGACTTTATTACCGGCTTACCCAAATCGGGAAATAAATCAATCATAATGGTGGTTTTTGATCGCCTTTCCAAGTATGCTCATTTATGTTCTCTTCAACACCTGTTTACAGCATCCACGGTGGCTCAAATTTTCATGGACCAAGTCTTCAAGCTTCATGGCATGCCACACTCTATTGTTTTTTATCATGACCAAACTTTCACAAGCAACTTTTGGCAAGAACTGTTCAAGCTACAGGGCACCCAATTGCATCTCAACACAACTTATCATCCCCAGACTGATGGTCAAATAGAAGTTGTCAACAAGTGTTTGGAAACATATCTGAGGTGGTTTTCCTCTGAAAAGAAAAATCAGTGGGCTCAATGGTTACCCCTAGCTGAATGGTGGTACAACACTTCCTACCATACAACTACATGCATGACTCCTTTTGAAGCGGTATATGGACAGAAGCCACCTTCAGTTCTCTCATACTTACCGGGTACCTCGAAGGTCCAGGTGATTGACCAAACACTTACAGTTCAAGAGGCTTTTCTCTGTACCCTCAAAGAGAACTTGGTTATGGCACAAAATCGCATGAAGCAACAAGAAGATTAAGGTCGCTCTGAACGCCAATTTGTAGAAGGGGATCATGTGTTTTTGTGATTGCAACCTTACAAGAAAACTTCCCTCAAGGCCGAGCATTGTCAGAAGCTAGCACCCAAATTTTATGGTCCTTATACAGTTCTCAAGTGGGTGGGAAAAGTAGTCTATCAGTTAGCTCTGCCCAGTCATTCGAAGCTACATCCTATTTTTCATGTTTCATGCTTAAAGAACGTGATTGGAACTAGGTGCCAAATTCAAACCAACCTTCCTGAGTTAGTTGAAGAAGCATCCATTTGGCTACAACCAGAAGTAGTTTTGGACCAGCGTGAGCATCGCCTGCATCAGAGAACCATCAAGTGCTAGTCTAGTGGAAAGATACAACTCCAGCAGATGCCACTTGGGAGCTAGCTACCATTCTGCAGCAATTTCCACATCTCAAGCCTTGAGGACAAGGTTGTTTTTAAGGGGGCAGACATGTTAGGGTCCTAACCCACACATAGGTAGAACAATATATTCGGATGTAATAAAGGTCAATATTAATAAGGCCTTTCAATAAAATAGAATAAGGCAGATGTAAGAAGACCTAATAGAAGCTTTTGCTTCTAGAAGGATCTTGCTCTAGATGCTTCTTTTGATAGACATATTTAGTATAAATAGGATTCGAGGGTATGAGAACCCTAGCTTGGATATTATTGTAATAGAGCACTGCTCGAATGGAAGTTTCCCCCTCCAAGAGGCCCATGAACATTACTTTCTGAATCAAGTGTTATTTCTGTTGTTGTTCTTATATCATTTATGTGTTATTGTGGAGATTATGCTGGTTATATTACTGTTATTCTGCCATTTCTAGCATTTTATTTCTGTACTGCATACTTTTTATATCTGGTATATTACATCCGTAGATACCAAAACCCTTATCCCTAAAACCGGGATTAATTTAGTAAACCGCTAAAAATAGAAAAATGCACTAAAAATAGCAAAAACTGTCCAAAAAAAATAATTCGGGGTGCTGCCCCGAACGCTGTGCGTAACCGGGGGGGGGGGCATACCTGCCCCCCCCTTGGGACCCTCCTAGGAAAGTGCTCAATGCACATGACACAAAGAGCACTACTACAAGGGATCGTCAGATGCAGTTGTCGAATCTGACACACCCACACACGCACATGCAAAGAATATAACACATACCCAATAGTTGGGCCATAGTTTCTCAAGGAAATGGAAGAGAAAATGATGAATATTAAACAAAATTTGAAGGCTATCCAAGATAGAGAGAAAATATATGCTGACAAGAACAAAAATCACAAGGAATTTAAAGTGGGGGATCATGTTTTCTTGAAGGTGAAATCCAACAAAAGTTCCCTGAAGCTGGGAAACTGTTCCAAGTTGGCAGCCAGATATTGTGGATTGTTTGAAATTATAGAAAGGATTGGACCAGTACCTTATATGCTTGTGTTTCCTGCATGCATGACTATTCATAATGTATTTCATGTCTCCTTGCTCAAGAAATATATACTTGATGTTAATCATGCGATTGATTGGAATGTGATTCAGGTGGAAAAAGAAGGTGTTTTACAAGTGGATCTGGTGTGCATACTGGACCAGAAAAGCAAGAATCTCTGGAATCAATCCATAACGATTGTAAAGGTTTAGTGGACCTGGTATGGAGTTGATGACACAACGTGGGAGCACGAAAACACTATGTGGGAAGAATACCAGCATCTTTTTGAATATTTTGAAAATCTTGTTGATGTTGTGTAAATGAGTTGCATTGAGGAAAGTGCAAAAATAAGGGGAGGGGATTGTAGAATCCTAAGGCTGAGCCCCAATTCTAATTATGAATGTAACATGTTTTTTAGGCTAGTGGGCCAAGTATTTATAAACTGGTAGGCTTATGTGTTGATTAGGCCAAGAGCCTATTTTGTACATGTAAATATTCATATTATTAATATAAAAACATCATTGCATATAGACCGACCACAAAGAAAGAGTTATGCGGGACTAAGCTCCATTAGGTAGGGAAAGGGATGGGCCTGTGAGTCTAGGAAATAAGGGCTAAGCTTAGGACCTAATGGACTAATATATTATTATTCTAAAATTTGTAAAGAGGATATTAATTTATCCTAAGTTCCTTAGGGAGAGGAACGAGTTCCAAGTGGGGGGAACGTGCTCCTGGAGGGAGCCAAGTGTCATCCAAAATCCATGCAGATTTATGGGGGGGCATCCTCATGACTCAGTCATTCTGATGATCCTCATGTTTGGGGGGACGTTCTCACCATTCAGTCCATCCTCACAATTCTCATCGTTCTGACCAATCTCACCATTCTCTCCTTGTTGGCCATGGTTTTGCCCCATTCATGCAGACACTGAGAAAGAAAGCAGTTAGTCACTTTTTCCACCATTGTTGAATTCCACAACCACCTGAACCTCCGCTACAAGATGAATTTGACACCCTCGTTGTAACTGTACCTCGGGGTTTCCTGTATATGGTCCTGTCAGTACCATTTCCCCATGTCCAGTTTCTATTGATGCCATCACCTTGCCCGTGTGTTGAGGAGAGAGAGTGAAGAAGGAGGTTGTCAAGCCTATGAGAAACTCTCTCTAGGTGAGAGAGTGTGTGGAAGAAGTGATATATCTTGGAGGAAGTCTAGTAGCAACTACATAACTCTGAGAATTCCCGATCCATCATGTTCTTGAAGCCCTGGAAAAGGAGGTGCAGTAACCGATGGACTGTGTGACAATGAAGTTGTACACTCCTAGGGTGGAAACTAAATGTGGGGAATGAGATTCTGTGATTTTTTGGTGTAAGTGGCTCCTTGTAGGAAATCCTTCCTGTTGTATCATGCAACTTCCTTTTGTCCCAGCCTAAACTAGGAATCCCTTGCTGGTGGAGTTTAGTCCTAGCTCAGAGGTGACCCACTGCTGAGAGTGATGAGAAGCGTGGTCTAAGGATGGGAGGTTCATGGAAGGTCTGCACACAGTTGGTGTACTTCTCTTAAAAGATAAGTACCAATCCCCTGTTCATTTATATGTTGTGTATTTATATATGTTGTTATATTTATGGGTTTTTCCTGTGATTACTTCATGTATGGTTTTCCTTTTATTTATACATTATGTTGTGTGATAGAAGAATGTAAATCAACTATTAATTTGTATTTGCTATAGTCTCTTTCACATTAATCTTTGTATGAACAAAATGTTTATGTTTGGTTAAAACATTGCATTAGATATATATATACTAGGTATATTCGAGCATGATAGTTTTTTGGGGTAGCATTGCCCAACCTGAGTGGACGAGAATGTGGAAAATTGGTATCAGAACTGAGAATTAAAAGATACAATCGTTAGGTAGCATTTTCGGCCTGTTGGTGAAGGCTGGGGACATTACACAAAAGATTCAGGATCTACATTTTGACCATCGGACTCCCCGAGCTCCTAAGTATCTCATCTATCCTATATTGAGTCTGACCGAGTGCAATACAACACTTATCCAATTTTCTACCTTTTTCAATCATGGGTTGGCGGCTTCACAAATATTCCCAAATCCCAATTTCTCTCGTCCATCCCCGCAACCTCCATGCTTTTCCCAATATGAATTTAGTATGGTTTAATGCTAATAACTCAGGATGTAGGTTTCATAAAGATATTCATTAATAACTGAATGGCTCGAGGAAATTTCTCATTCAACCTGTAACAACCCTAATTAATTATTTAATTATCATGATTAAATATTTGTTTAATAAAATATTAGTTTAATAAATTATTAATTTATATATATATATATTTTTGAAGACTTATTTTATAATATAATTGTATTGGTAGATGGACCGA
>JZKD02S2124722.1:698957-740904 GCA_000966675.3 Picea glauca
CTTTTTGGGTTGAGTAATATTTTCATATTAGGGGAAGGTGAGAAAAATTGGAGGGAAGGAGAAGGGAAGAAGAAGTTTTGGGACTGTGTATATGTTCTGCATTTGTTTTGTTTACAACTAACTTGAGGACTCTCATAGGGGGCACATGTTGCTGGGAATTTTGGGCTCGGGGGCCAGGAAACCATAAGGAATCCTGGGGCTAGGGAGCCAGATAGGTTGTTCTTAGATGGATGGGAGGTTAATCAATTCAGGCAAAGCTTTAGTTTGGGAAGAGCTTCAAAAAAGCATCAGTTTGAGGTAGATATGTTTCATTATCATTATTATTATGCTATTGTTGATTATTTTTAAGCTGTTCATTATTATTATGCTGAACATGTTGTTCATTATTATGCTGTTATGTTTTTTGAATTCTGCTGAACATTCTTATTATGTTGAATAGAGAATAAAGAAGAAAATATGATACAATTTCTCTATTTAGATTTATGTTTTATAAGGCTCTGTATGGACAGGCCTTACACATGGTATCAGAGCCCTAGTTTAAAATCTGGGGCCAAGGGCCTACCTACCCACCCATCCTCTTAACTCTTGACTAAAAGCTATGTTTTGTGTCATGTAAACAACCCTGAAAACCTGCAACCTGAAACCCTTTAATTACAACCCTTGAAACCCTTTCCAACAATTGGAAAAAAAAAACCAGCCCCGAAACCCTCTAAAACTTTAAAACTTGTTGACCTATACAAGTGAAATCCTTGAAAGGAGTTATGTAGATAAAAATGATTAGACACACATAAATACTTTGTATATGGAAAATATATAGGAGTGTGTATATAAATTTATATATAAATCTGGGCCAAGCTCCAAGCTCCAAGCTCCACCTAACCTGCAAGCCAAGCACACAAATTGTTTAACACAGATCTATACATATAAATAATATACACATTGAAAATGTAAATGGTATAATAATATACATATTGAAAGTGTTAAATAAATTTTAACACTTGTTTCAAATAAATAAACATATATAAACAAATATATATATATATATATATATATATATATATAATTTTGGCCCATGAATTTCTAAACAAATATATAAATAAACATATATAAACAGATATGTATTTGTAACTATTAAAAAATAAAAAAGAAATAAAAAAAAGAAATAAGAAATAAGAAATTATTGGGCTTCCACTGAAATACAGTACCAACAAAACCATGAGGATAGTGCCCACATAATCCAAGCAACAAACACCCATGCACAACGAATCCCAAAAAAAAAAATTATATTGGATCTTTTAACCCAATTTCCAACTCTAATCAAGTCGCACCTGAGTTTCATTATCAGGTCAACCATCCAAGTGCCCAAGCCCGGCCTGACACCCAATCTCCAGGTCTAATGTCTCAGGCATAGTGTACCCAAGCCAAATGTGGATCTAATAAGCCCCACATGCTACACATCAGGAGTTAAACAGAAAAAAAAAAATAGTAGCAGGCCTAGCTCCGAGCCCCAAGCTTGTTGTTTAGTGCACTACACAACACACAAGCCAACACAAGTTGAAGTTCAATGCAAGTAAAATACTTATTGAGCTTTATTTAAATGCCATCGACCCCATATCTCTTATGCATATAAGAGAGAACATCCCAACGATATTTCAAAAACCAAGTGCCAAGCACCAAGAAGGAGACCTCGGGTCGATTTAGTGTTCAATGCAAGTCACAAGGAAATGCCCATAAAAAAAAAAGGCGCGAAGGCCTAGCTCCCGCTCCATGCGACCTGCTCAGTAGAAACAGTGTCAGCTTCAATTACCTGAACAATGGAGGGAACTTGATACCTCCTTACATGCTATCCTCACCGCCCATAGTCTGCACCTGCATCCACAACACCAATTCAACACAATACACAGGATCAACACCCAAGAGTCTGCACCAAGTCATATGGGAGAGTAGCCCACATGGGGCATAATGTGCTCAATGGCGCCAAGGAAAGAGCCCACATGGAGCCAATGCTTGTGCATTCCATGAGCCAAGCCAACACAACACAAAACACCAAAGGCGAGACCAAACGTTGAGTCATAATGAAGAGGAATCCACATGGGGCCATGTTGAGTGCACTACGCCCAACGCGCAGAGTATAGGACAACAAGGTCGAACCTTCAAACTCCACCAATATTAGATCCTTCCACCAAGTTCTATTACCAATGTGCCAACCATGGAGTTTTAAGCCCACAGGTCGCTAACCCTCACGCATGGGTCAAGAGCCAAAGCTCGACACAATGCCCAAGCGTTGAGCTAAAAGCCACAAGGAGGGAAGTCAACAGGTAAGTAGTTGCCCACTAGAGTTCCATGGGAGGAACCCACGAGCCAAAACACTACCCCTACTCAAAAGGAAGGTGAAAGCATAGGCCTCTGGAGTTCGGAGTTGCAGACTGGAGGAGGTGGCCTAGGGAGGGAGTGTATGCAAGTGAGTGGGTGTAGGGTTTGGGGATGGAGAGCTGGGGGAGAGTGGGTGTAGGGTTGGGAATTGAGACCAGGGGAGAGGGGCACATGGGCCTCATGCGAGGACCCACGATGCCAGACTTCAATTTTTTATTTTATTTTATATTTTATTATTTCATATTTTTAATTTTTTTAATTTTCTATTTTAATTATTTTATTTTATTTTTAAATCTGTTTGTGTTTTAATTATTTTAAAACATTATTCTAAATTATTATTTAGTGTAAATTCTAATTTTAAATTTTAAATTTTGATTAATTTTAAATTTTAACTTTTATTTCAAACTATTGATACTAGTGATTAATTAATTATTGATTAATTAACTAATGATTAATTAACTAAGTGAGAAATTAATGTTAAAATAATAATATTTATTTGATGGATTAGACCAAATGTGTTGATTAAGACTATTGAAACTTAGGTTAAAGTTTAGTCTAGGTTTTTAGGTTATAATGATTAATCAACATTGTATTTAACACACTTTAATTAGTTTCCAAGTCACTAAAGACTTAAGGAGGTAAGTGACACTTATTGGTGAGTACCTCGCAGTGCTAACATAGTCGGAAAGGTAAGAGAGTTAGAAACTATTCTGAATGAAGTTACCATGATTAGAGGATTTCAACCCAAACTTTAGCCACTTACCCTAAAGAGAATATCGTCTGTTTACAGACAAGTAAAAAAAAAGCTTACGCCTAACCCTATGTTTACAAGTATAAGTTGCACGAATGTGAACTGCCTTAGATTCTTCCCTTACAAGCATTTTTTTTTATGTATATTCAATGATATAGGATGGTTAGGACTCAGGGAAATCGAGGCCGAGGGGCATCGTCGCAAGGACCACCAATGCCACCACCACCATCGCCTGAATTAGCTCTCATTTTGTGCTCTTTGGAGGCTATAAATGAGACTTTAAAGGGGCGTCAGCCAACAGGGGTCGAAGTGGAGCCCCCACCATCTAGAGTGGGTAACCCCGAAGTGTCAAGGGATTCAGGGGGAGGGCCTCTACTTGAGGACATCACTAGAGAACTGCAAAAGATCAAACTTCCAGAGTTTGTCGGGGGTCGTGCCAGTGAACGTGTAGAGGCATGGTTGGAAGGAATGACACTATGATTTTCCTTAAGAGAGTATGCTTCCACCTCAAAGGTGAAAATAAAAATATTTTAGTTAAGGGACAGTGCCTTGAACTAGTGGGGAAACCTAGAGAGGCAGTTTCACCTTACCCCAGACACCGTCTCATGGGAACTTTTTGAGGAAAGTTTCTGGAGGAAATATCTACCGAATTACTACGAGGAACAACAGGTGGGAGCATTTCATGCTCTAGTACAGGGAAACATGACCATGGAAGAGTATGAGATTAGGTTCATGAAGTTGGTAAAATATGTTTCATACATGGATAATGATCAACGACATGCATAATGCTTTGTATATGGGTTAAAACCTAAGATAAGGGCCTTGGTATGGATGTGGAAACTGTCTTCAGTAGCAGAAGCAGTTGAAAATGCATGTTACGCAGAGGAACTTATTAGCTTAAACAAAGGTATGATATTGACGTTTCCACATCATCCTAGATTCATGGGGAAGGCCCCTAGGACCTTCTCTAGGGGAGGGAGCTCTAGGCCACCTCCTTATGGTAATAGAGTCGCACCAAGGATAATAACTACACGTATTTCTATGGAAACAAGTGCAACATCCCACTCATCATGAATGACACAGGAAGGTCCACGAAATTCTCAGGGAGTAGCAAGGAGGGGCAGGGGTTCCAGGGGAAGAAACTCATTTCAGATACCATCATAGAGCAGTGCGCAGGCTCCATCTCATGTTACATGTTGGGGATGTGGAGGAACCCATTACCAGCGTGACTGCCCAGAGTTGCAAGAAGGATTTTTGCATAGAGAAGGAAAGGCCCCGATGGGAAGAGGAAGTGGCAGCCAACAAATTTATGCAACAGTTAATAATCGCCAGGAAGAACATCAATCCATGGTGGTGAAGTCGTCAGGTACGCTAAATCATATCAATGTTAAAATTTTATTTGATTATGGTGCTACAGATAGTTTCATTTCACCATCTGCAATAAAAAAGAGTGGATTGGTAGCCTACGAGCATGACAACTTTAAACAAGTCGAGATGGCTTTGGGGGAAAAACAAGTGGCAGGGCCTAGCGTTGATAATTGTCTAGTAGACCTAGGAGTGTGTACTACCAGGTTAAAGGTATACATCACTACTGTGGGGACATATGGCCTAATCATTGGAATGGATTGGTTAGAATCCCATCGAGCCATGGTAGATTGTTTCACAAAAAGGGTGTTGTGTGTTGACGATCAAGAAAGGTCAGTAGAGATCCACAGTGTACAAAGGAAGGTGTCTCTACACTTTATCTCAACTATAAAGGTTAAGCGGTGCATGAGGAAAAGGGTTTTGACTATATGTAGTGGAAGAAGTGAATGAAAGGAAAGGACCCTCCTTGGATCAGTACCCAATATTGTCAGAGTTTAAGGATGTTTTTCCAAAAGAATTGCCAGGGTTACCTCCTAAGAGGGAGATTTATTTTACTATTGAGCTAAAACCTGGTGCAAAACCAATTTACAAGACTTCGTATAGGATGATCATGCTAGAACTTTGTGAGTTGTAGATGCAGTTGAAAGAACTACTCGACTTTGGGCTAATAAGGCCCAATGTCTCACCTTGGGGTGCACCAATAATTTTTGTGAAGAAGAAGGATGGTTCCTTATGACTATGTATAGATTACAAGGACTTCAGACGAATATATGATCTCTTTGATCAGATGAAAGCAACAACAGTATTCTCAAAAATTGATTTGTGATCAGGGTATCACCAGTTAAGGATCAAGGAATGCAATATTCCTAAAACTGCCTTTCGAACTCGGTTTGGGCATTACGAGTTTGTTGTAGTACCTTTTGGATTGACCAATGCACCAACAGTATTCATGAGCCTCGTGAATGATGTATTCCAAAAGTACTTAGACCACTTTGTACAAGTCTTTCTCGATGATATCCTCATCTATTCCAAGAATGAAAGAGAACATGAGGAACACTTGTGAGTGGTGTTGTCTTGCCTTAGAGAGAACAAATTGTATGGGAAGTTGTCGAAGTGTTCCTTCTTCCAAAAAGAAATTCACTATTTAGGTCATATCATTTCTGGTGAAGGAATCTTTGTGGTCCTAGAAAAGGTAAAGGCCATTATGGAATGGCCAGTGCCGAAAAATGCTCATGAGGTAAGAAGCTTCATGGGGCTAGCGGGTTATTATCAGATATTTGTGGAAGGGTTCTCTAAAATAGCGAAACCCATCACCACTTTGCAGTGCAAGGGGGTCAGGTATGAATGGATAGAAGAATGTGATAGTGCATTCATCGAGCTTAAGAGGTTACTAACTAGTGCACCAATTATACGAGTGTTGGATATGGAAAAGGACTTCACAGTCTGCATGGATGCCTTGAACAAAGAGTTGGGGGCCATGCTAATGCAGGATGGAGGAGTGATAGCGTATGCGTCAAGGAATTTGAAGCAACACGAGGAGATTTACACTACTCATGATTTAGAATTGGCAGCTGTAATGCTAGCTCTGAAACTTTGGAGGCACCATCTAGTTGGGCGAAACTTTGAACTCAAAATGGGCCATAAAATTTTAAAACATCTCTTCACTCAAAGGAATCTTAATGCCAGGCAGAGGCGATGGAGTGAGTTTATGAGTGAGTACAATTTTTGTATTTCGTACATCAAGGGAAAATAAAATGTGGTGTGGATGCCTTGAGTAGGAGACCATGTTTCTTCTCCTTGGTACCCTTAAAATTCAATCTGAGAGAGCGTGTGTTGACGTAACTCCTTGGAGACAGTTGGTATTTAAAGGTTACTTCAAACCTCCAGAGTGGGAGGCAGTTAGATCCAAAGTATGAAGGATACAGCCTAGAAGTAGATGGACTATTAAGATATTGGGGAAGGATGTACATCCCTGAAGATGGGGATATTTGAAGCATCATACTGAAGGAAGCCCATAGAGCACTTTATTGTGCACATCCGGGTGTGAAGAAAATGTACGCAGACATGAAGAAGCTTTTCTTCTAGGTAGGCATGAAGCACGATGTAGTACATTTCATCACCAAGTGCCTAGAGTGTCAACAAGTCAAAGCTGACCATGATCAGCCGGCAGGTCTCCTACAACCACATCATGTTCCTATGTCCAAGTGGGAAGTCATTTCTATGGATTTTATTGTGGGGTTGTCACTCACATCTCATAGACACAATGTCATTCTTGTGATAGTTGATAAGTTGACCAAGAGTGCTCATTTTATTCTGGTTAGAGACACTTACGATGTCACTGATGTGGCACGCATGTTTGTAAGTGAGATCATCCATTTGCATGGGATACCCAAGAAGATCATTCGAGATAGGGACTCCAGATTCACTTCTAGGTTTTGGACAAGTTTGGAGTCAGCATTGGGGACGCAGTTGAACTTCAACACAACTTATCATCCTAAAATAGATGGGAAAACCAAGAGATTAAATTAGGTTATGGAATACATGCTTAGGATGTATGTTATGGATAATCAAATCCATTGGGAGAAGTACCTACCTTTGGTAGAGTTCGCCTACAATAACAGTTTTTATAGCTCAATTGGAATGCCACCCTACAAAGCTCTCTATGGAAGACCATGCAAAACACCATTGAGTTGGGAAAGATTAGAAGACCACGAGACAGTTGGGACAAAATTGATTCAAGAGATGGAGGAATAGGTGATACTGTTGGCACCAGGCCGATGTGGAAAGAAGAATGATCATGGGAAAGAAAGCGTGCAGAAAACTGAAGTAACAACTGGAAAAACATTAGCATGCACGAATACAAGAAATCGTGCACAAAGGAAAGCAACAGCTGGAGGAAGAACAACAAGCACATGGGAGAAGGACCTAGCGTAAGAAGGGTTAGGGTTTTGGTAATACTTTGTAAATGGCTGAAGAGCCCGAAATGTATAAATATAGATACGAAAGTAAAATATAGGGTTGTTGATTGTTGGATTTTGTTATTGTATTGTTGTTTTGATTATGAGCGTAGGAAATATGTAATGGGTTTTATGTTGTATGAAATGATTTTGTACATTGTTGAGCAAGGAAGATACAAGGAAAGGTAGATCTAAGGATTAGACCGCAGGCTGTAGAGCCTAGTGTGATCTAGTTCGCCTCACCTAGATCTTACCCAGTTTTGTGGAGAATTGTAAACGCACGGCGCAGGAAATCAATTACTATCATAATAAAAGAGCCAAGAGACAAATATTTTTGGACATAGCCCAAGAGGGGGTGAACCACTACAATACTCGCGTAATGTGTTGAATGTTTGCATGTCTTTACTTTGTTTCAGCAGTTAATGGTTAAGCTTGAAGAATGAGTTAATACATTGTTATGAATTTGTTTATGCTTTGCTATTATTAGACTGTGAGATATACGTATGCAATTTCAATATTAAATTAACAACTCGCGGTATATGGCCTTAATCAAGAAACCTTTTATCCCCTACTCTGTCCTAGACTGTAAACACCTAAGTCTTACAGTCACCCATTTAAAGCTATCTCGGGTGAGACTGTGCAGTACCTTCCGGGTGCTGTGTTTCCTTTTGGTTTACCAGGAGGGTCGATAGTTTTAGAGGCTTTGTTGGAACCCTGAATGACATGAACCCTAGGTCAATAACTCAGATAACCCGAGAAGGGAATTGATAACCATCAAATGGTTCTGTTGCTATGTTAAGAGAAACAAGAGAGGACTGAGTAGATGAGATAGAGTGGACAAGAATTGTTGAAGAGAAATGAGTCGTTAGAAGGGAATGTGGAGACCTTGGAACCCCACAAGAGAAGAAATCGAGGGCTAGCTGAGAACTAAAGAGCTATAGTTTGCACACAAATACAATAGAAACCCTAAAATCACACCGCGTAGATACCTAGATAAATACATATTTACGAATTTACACGAAATCTTTTTCTGTGATTTTCTACATCTACTACAGGAGTGGATCTTAAGGTTAACGGATAACCACACGATGAAATAGATTCGATAGCTATATTGGACTCTAGTACAGATCTAGCAGTTGCGGCAGGTGAACAACAAATTCACCCACGCAATCGACTTTTGGCTTGATAGTATTGTGGCAGGCTTTATCACAGAATTTACGGTAGACATAGCAAAGCCATATAGTGCGTTCGAGCAAGAGTTCCTATGAGGACCCAGAGGAAGGTACATTTGATCACTATATACTTCTATCAAGATAATGCTATATAACAAAGGTGTAATGATAATGGAATCAGACAGCTAGACTTTTCTGCGTGCATGGGGGAAGGGGGGAAGCACTGACAGAGAGAGGAGGAATGGAAGGAGGGCAGGATAAAGAGAAGAAGGACAAGGAACCCTTGGACCTGAACTTGATGAATGATGACCAACTTAAGTGAATCTGGGCGTCATCAGGAACGACACGTAGTGGAGAACCCTACCAATATCAGGTGAATACCAAGAAGAGAGCCATAGTCGAGAGGTAGGGCTTGACCAGTGATGAGGAAGAGGTAGAGGATCTCTGGGGTGTGGACCAGATTGAGGAAATACTGCGCACCATGTATGAGAGGAAAAAAAGAGGCCCAAGAATAGGAGGAGAAGGCAACCATCCCTTTCATATTAATGTCAATGTGGAACCCATAAATCCATGTGCGACCAATACACCAAAGAGAACACCACCGTTTAGACAACAAAATTTCGGAGGCAGTCCAACAGCAGGGAGTACATATACACAAGGAGCAACAAATGGAGGAGCCAGTTTAGGAAACCTTAGTCAAGTATCTACATTGCGAGGAGGAGGGAATAGTTCAGTATTCGGAATGGCAAGACACGATCCTACTATCAAATTACCAGAGTTTTGAGGAGAAGTAGCAGAAGACCCTGAGAAGCATTTATTCATTTGTGCAAAGATCTGGGAAGAAAAGCAGATCATTGATGACAACACCAAGCTCGCGCAGCTAGCAATCACACTAAGAGATCGTGCACTAGACTGGTACATGAGTCCAGACACAAACAATGTTCCCGAGATGACCAGGACATTGGACAACATTAAGAAACTATTGATAAATGAGTTCCAGAAACCGACCTCATAGGATCAATACATGAAAGAGATGATTGAAATAAGACATATACTAAGAGAATTGGTATGGGATATTGATCAAAGATTCAAGCGATTGAAAGGAAAGTTAAAATACCTTATGATCGATATGCAGGATCGGCACCTATTTATCAATTCACTACTCCGACACCTAAAATATCCACTATGACAATAGAAGTTTCAAATGTAGGAAGAAGCTTTGTAGGAAGCCTTGCAATTGGAAGAGAATCAGTACCAGCAGACAGACCGGGCTATTGAAGAACTAAAGGAGGATTTGAATAACTTAACATTTCAGCTAAACCAGAATAAGAAGAAGGACAAACGAGAATCCGTTTGGTGCACTACCTGCAGGACGGAAGGACATCATAAGAATGAATGCCCAACATTCGCACAGTATATGGTGATGGGGTTGCCAAACCCACTACCATAGGGAGGATTATGGTGCGAAATATGTAAGAAACTGGGTCACCACCCTTACCATTGCACGCTGATGCAGAAATATCAAACAGTACCAACGAACTTATATTGCACCTTTTGCAAGTCAGTCATCCATGAAGACAAATATTGTAGAACTATGGAGTTGATATGGGAAAGAAGAAATGATGTCTGGGTAGGAAACACCACAGTTCAATCAAGCCCCAACACCATACAACATTGTGTAGCAACATCATAATACTACACAACAACCTTACAATAACACACAACCACAGTACAACCCAGCACAGCCCCAGTACAATACTACACAGTATAATTAGGGACCATATTATAATGTGCCACGAGGTGACCACACAACTTATAGAGGAGCAGGACGAGCCAGAGGAGGTTTCAGATGTGGTAGAGGACTATCACATGTCACAATTGCCAGCAACTAGGACATTATGCACGGGACTTACCACTGCCACCAACAACCTATATGTATTGTTGCACATCAGACCACGATACCGAGGAATGTCCGACATTACTCATGAAGATCCAGGAAAAAAGGAATCAGAATAACCAGAATGTTCAACAGATTTCAGCCGAAGCAAGGGATGACGAACGGAACATCAACATCGTCACTCGAGGAGGAACAAAAATAGGAAATGACACAATTCGATAGGAACCAACACAGAACCAATGGGTAAAGAAGAACATTGACCCCAAGAAGCAGTTCGATGTGCATAAGGAGAAGGAGATCTTTACAAAATCCTGACAAGAATTCCAAAAGGAGGACATAGCGTCGACTGTACAACAGAGAAAGGAAGCTCTGGAATATGACATGCCGCCATCACTGGACCATACCAACAAAATACAACCCAAGGAACAAGTAAGTAATATCAGAGACATTTTTCAATCATGTATCAAAATGTTAAGTGATCCTTCATCTGTCAAAATATTGCAAAACATCCTAGAAAAATGTAGCAGTGAGACGGAACAGAAGACAGAACTAGAAACTGTCAACCACCTACACACAAGAAGAAGAACAAGTAGGGAATTTAAACTAAATGCTAACATTGGGGATTTCAATATGGGAGATATTATACTAGATCTAGGATCTGAAGTGAATGTAATACCAAAAAATACATGGCAATGCATGTGAGAACCTACACTGGGATACTCAACTGTTCAATTGAAGATAGAAAATCAACATAGACTCCTACCAATAGGTAGACTGAAAGAAGTGACGGTAGGTCTGGATGGTGTGTGCACTAAGGCAGACTTTGAAGTCATCGAAATAGTAGATGACACAACACCTTACCCGATGCTACTTGGTCTGGATTGGGCGTTCGACAACCAGGCCATAATTAATTAAAAACTAGAAAAATGACATTTGAGTTGGGGGACTACAGGGTGATAGCCCCACTCGACCCATTAGAAGGTGAGAGGTTCATAGAACCCACTTGTCTAGATCTAGAAGAAATCGACCAGTTGTATAGAACAACTGTGCGCGATGTGGACTATATAAACCCAACTGTAGACGGGGTACTTAGTTGGTAGAGCATTACTTCATGCACAACATACTCAAACACTGGATTAGAAAAATGGCAGAAAAGACTACACGAAGTATCCACGAGAAGGTGTGCAATAATAGACCATGTAGTAAGATGGATTAGCACAAAAATCAGAGAACCACCCAGTTTTCACAGGCTAAATGATTTAGAAACTTTCTTGACACAATATGAAGATGGAGTATTAGAAAACCAGAGATTGCTAGCACTGGAGTTAGCACTAAAGGCTACACCCGTAAGATAGTGGGGTATGCACAAAGAGACAATCACATATTGGTACCAATGCAAATGATAACTGTGCATAAGGTTCGACGCATAACAGATATGGAACAACCGACATAAATATGATGGACTAGGAACACGCACAGAACACTTGGAGGCGTGTAAAACACTGTGGAAAAGGACACCACCAGAAGAATGGTCTCACCACTTCATTCATACTTTAGAAGGAATACCAGCGAATTGGTATATGGACCAGGAAATGCACAAAGGAACCAAGACATGGGTGACACTTCAACAGAACTTTACAGTCACTTTCTCATTCGAGCATGAGAACCCCAACATAGACATGGCCCTGAAGTGGATTAGAGACTTCATATTCATTACAGAACTGGAAGTGGAAGTTATCACAGGGGAACAATAGCAGAATAAGAAGATAGTCAAGGAACTACTGTCATGCTATCATGTACAGGAGGAAGCACAAGATGAAGACGATCCGTGTGATATTCAGATTGAAGAAGTCAAAGGAGAGAGAGATGTGGAAGGACCACCCCTATATTCAGAGGTCATCTTTGATCCACTCAAGATAAAGAAGGTTAACATAGGAATCATCGAGCAGCCCAAAATGTCCAACATTAGAGATTACTGGGACAAACAGACACTAGAAAGCATCACAGAATTGTTGAGTGAATACAACAACCTTTTTCCCACAACCTTTACAGAGATGAAAGGAATAGATGGAGAGTTAGGATAAATTAAGATATTACTCAGACCTAATGCGAGACTCATTAAACAATGACCATATAGACTGAACCCCATCTATAAGCAGAAAGTTAAAGATGAGATCGACAGGATGCTCAAGGTAGGCATCATCGAATCAATCAAAGAATCAGAATGGATAAGTTCGATGGTAGTACAGGACAAGAAACAAGGAAGAGGGATTAGGATATGCGTTGACTTGAGAAAGTTGAACGACGCATTCCTACATGACCCATTTCCCACACCGTTCACAGACGAAGTACTCGAGAACGTAGGAGGCCACGAAGCCTACTCATTCACTGATGGATTGTCTAGATATCATCATATTAAGATAGCACAGGAGGATAGATAGAAGACCACATTTGCGACAGAATGGGGATCTTATCAGTATACAGTCATGTCGTTCGTACTGAAGAATGCACCTACGATATTCTCCAGAGTGGTCATCACTACATTTAAGGAATTTATCCACCAATTTCTCGAAGTATACCTGGATGATTGGATGTTTTATAGACTATTGAAAAACCATGTGGAAGTTTTACGACTGATGTTAGAATGATGCAGACAGTGCCAAATATCACTGAATATCAAGAAATGTATATTTGGAACACCATTTGGGATACTATTGGGACACATAGTATGAAAACAGGGTTTTCTAGTGGATCCGGCCAAAATCGTAGTCATTGTTAACCTACCAACACCAAAAACAGTCTGCCAACCAAGAGAAACATTAGGACATATGGGATGTTACAGTAAATTCATGAAAGGCTACGTGCAGATTACAGTGCCAATGGAAAAATAGTTAAGGAAGGATACCAAGTATCAATGGAACGACGAGTGCCAACACGGTCTGGATACCCTGAAGGAAAAAATGGTTATTGCACCTATATTAGTATTCCCAGATTGGGAAAAGACATTCCATGTACATGTAGATGCATCATTGCTATCACTTGGAGTTATCTTAGCGCAACCAAGAGTAGGAGACTTGGATCACCTGATAGCATTTGCAAGAAGAAAAATATTAGACTCAGAACATAATTATAACACTACAGAAAGAAAAGGCCTAGCTATGGTTTATGCACTACATAAATATAGACATTACCTATTGGGAAAACACTTTAAGATGTTTACAGATCACTCAACCCTGAAATACCTATTCAACAAGCCAGTGTTGGGGGAGAGAATTTGTCGATGGTTACTTCTACCTCAATAATTTGACTTTGAGGTAATAGTCAAACCAAGAAAACTGAATGCAGGGCCTGACCACCTATCGAGGGTCACAAATGGAGAGGAACCAATGAAATTAGAAGACAAATTTCCATATGCACAACTATTCTTAGTACATATTGCGGACGATTACTTCATAGAGATCATCTAGTACTTGAGCACATGTACTATGCCACAAGAATATACCACTGCACAAAAGAAGTACCTGGTAGTCCACGCAGCCGACTATCAATTGATCACAGGACATCTATACAAGATGGGTGCAGATAGCATCTTACAAAGATATGTACTAGACCACGAATGACCAAGAATTTTAACAGAATCCCACGAGGGAATAGCAGGAGGGTATTATGCAGAAAAATCTACCGAGCAGGAGGTACTACGTGCAAGATTATGGTGGCCAACGATCCATAGAAACTCAAAAGAGTACTGTCAACATTGCGATGTCTGTCAAAGGGTAGGCAAACCCAACAGAAGGGACGAGATGCCACTACAACTGAAAGTGACACTTCAAGAATTTGACAAATGGGAAATAGACTTTGTGGGACCAATTCACCCACCAACCAAGAGAACAGGGGCGAGATATATTATCACCACGACGGAATACTTAACAAGATGGATGGAAGCCACACCAGTAAAATATTGCAGCGCAGAGACAGCTGCACACTTTCTATTTGAACAGGTAATTACTAGTTTTGGGTGCCCAAGAATTTTGATGAGCGACCAAGGAATTCACTTCATAAACAACACCATCTGAGCAATGCTCGAAGAGTTTCAAGTTCATCACCAAAAAATCACACCATCTCATCCATAGGCAAATGGCATGGTAGAAGACTTTAACAAAATTCTATAGAACACCTTGATGAAGATATGTAATTTCAATAGGGATGATTGGGACCTCAAGGTACCAGCAGTGTTATGGGTGTATAGAACCACATGCAAAAATTTGATAGGCCACACACCATTCAAACTAGTCTATGGTCAACAAGCAGTAGTGTCATTATAATTTCTAATACCTAGCCTATGTGTAGCATCTATCACACAAATGACAGAATGAGGCGCAGTACAAAAAATATTGAATCAGTTACTATTGATGGAGGAAGACTGAATCTTGGTAGGATTCCATCAACAAGTACATAAAGCAAGAGACAAATCTTGGGACGACTGCAACATCAAGAGGAAGATGTTCAAGGAAGGAGATCTAGTATTGCTCTACGACAATAAAGTGTTGCAGCACCCAGGAAAGATGAGGATGCATTGGCTAGGACCATATGAGGTAAAAGCTGGAACAGACAAAGGAGTTGTACAGTTAAGAGATCTAGAAGTTGCAGACCTCAGGGGAATAATCAATGGAAGTTGATTGAAGTTGTACAAGGATAGTCGACCACCCACTGCGTAGTAGCCAAAAAAAAATAAAAATCCTAAAACAACGCGCAACATGATGGACAAGCCGCATATGAAACATGAAGCCAATGAAGGAAAATATAATGGCCATATCAAAAAAGGAAACAAGTGGGAAAAGGAAAGTCAGAAAAAGCACGCTGACCAGACAACATGAGGCACAGTTAAATCAAGGCAAGGAAGGATGGGATGTCACACTAAACACACCAACTAGAGACGACAGAGTAGGCATAATGACAAGTATGAAACTGCTAGAGATGCATTGAACCCGTAGTTATGGTGCATTAAACCCATAGGGAAGGAATTGTCCTCAACAAGCTTCATGGCAAGCTGATACAACACATGAGCACAAAAATAGTTAGTCTATTCACGAAAGGAGAATAGAGAGAAAGCGGTAATAGCTAGAACGCATAGAGAAAGATCATAGAGCTCACCAAAGCCATTTGAACTTAGCAAATGTTTGATAGACACCATTATGGAACCACTGAAGCTTGTAGAACCAGGCCAGATAGCCAGACCAACTGGGGTTCAGAATAGGTCATGAGGGCCACGGGAAGAAAATGAGCAGTAGCCAACAAAGATCCTTGATATTGACGAAATCCCATCGCTAGAGGAAACCGAGGAGATTCCATAGCCCCAAGCATAATCCATGAAAGATGACACACCAGCAGTGACGCAGGAGCCTCACAATGAAGCAATAGGAACCCATTACGAAGGACAGCCAGAAAATGCTGAAGCAACCATAGGAGCTAATGGAAGCGCAGAAAATCCAGAAGAAGAAGTGCAACCAGACATTCCACAAATACCCATCCCATATTTTTCTTTTTCGGTTGAGCCGACTGGTGAAATGGGCACAGCTTGGGTAGAATGGATGGCAAAGGAGCAACTAGAAGCTACTGGAACTTCAAGCCAACCAACACAGTAGGAGGACTGAGTTCAGATACCAATCTCACCTCAAAAGAAACTGGTTGTAGAGATCGTGCTACCTCACATACCGGATGGAGTATAGGTCGACCCGCAACTACTAGGTCATCTCAGAAAGCTCAAGTATTCTGACCATGAAGTAGCAGATGAAACCAAATATCCAAAGCTTTCACCACAAGTCTTTATGCAGACAATAGTCGTGAACCCTCTTGGAGGAACCATCACTAAGCCACACAAGTGGGAAATTGGATTGGACAGAATGAGAATTCTAGGATTGTTGAAGATACCACATTTCAGCAAGGTCCAATATGCGATGGCATGCGTTAAGCAACTGTTAGTAGTTATGCTTGGAGGGGATGTATGGTTGGACAAACCCGTCCCCATAACTATTGAACTTATTGCACAGATAACAGGCCTACCCACCCGGGGTATGGATCCCACGCTGATTCTGGATGATAAGTCTAAGGAGAAAACATTGGAAGAATAGATGAAGAAGAAATATGGCACCAACAAGGGAACAAGAGGCATTATAATCAAATAGATCAATGATGCTGCTACACAATTGGGTGCAAATATCTTAGCCTTCAAACTGCTAAGAAAATTTCCCCAAGATGAAGTACCGACAGGAGTCATCGTTGTTGCAGCACAGTGAGCAGAAGGCACCGTCATGAGTTGGACGCCATACCGGTCAAAAGTGTTCCAAGTAGACTGCAAAGATGCACAGGATGCAGGTACAAAATTTCATTATTGTTGGAACAGGGTCAGACCCAGGGTTCAGCTCCAAGAGTTTACCAACAAGCCCTAGCTACTGGCCCTTTCGGCAACACCTGTGAAGCAGATGCAGTCTCACCCGAAGCAACTATGAGGGGGTTGCAGGACAGAGATGTCTGCAACCAGTAGAATATCAAGTGGATCTACTATAAAATAAATCAACATGCATATATCACTTATTCAACTAGATCTACTCCATACAACTATAGATCTGATCTACTATAGAAATACAAATAACAGTATGGCAATAACAAGATCAAAGCAACACTCACACATTCGACACAAGTTATACATGGTTCACCCTCTCCCTAGGGCTACGTCCACATAATTGAGCTTATGTTATATTAAGATAAAGATTACAGTTCTTATCTGTGCTTTCTGATAGTAGATCTTCTTCCTCTCTTCTCTCTTCTCTCCCTTTCCTGTGCACCCAGTTGCAGGGTCTGATCTTCGCACCTAGCTGAAGATCTTACAATACCAGAAGGCTCTCACTCTTAGCTCTTCTCTCTTACAATACAACAATATCATATCACAATCGATAACCCTCAAACAACATAACATGACCAACCCAACCCAGGTCCTCTTGAACTTTATTTATACATTACAATCACTCGTCGACATCCTTAGGCCAAAACCTAAGTGTTTAAACCCTAGATACCACAACCCTAGGTGTCTAAAACCCTAGTTCAACTTGACCCACTTTTTCTGGGCTTCGCCAGCCTGTCTTTCCTTCTTCATCGTGTGGTGCTCCAAAGAATCTAATGATGGATTTCTCTGCTTGCTGAGTTGTCCACGATCCTTCTTCCTTGTTGATATGTCCTCCCTGATCTCCTCGTCCAATGGCTTGCCTTTTTTCACTTCGCTCCATCTTTCCTGCTCTTTTTCTCACTTCAACTCAGTTACAATTACTATGTCTCCCACGAAGATGCTTTTTACCTTTCCTTCCTTGTTCTTCGCTTCCTTCCATAACCAAGGGCCAACAGGCCCTCAAAACTCACCTATGACTCGTCCCGAGGCACTTTAGATCTGATCCCTCTAATTTACTTCGACTTTGCACTGCACAATGTAGCCCTTGCTTTCTTCTTTATGCCTCCTTTCCATCCTTGTGTAGACTGTCTTTTCTGTGTCTGGTACCCAGTTTCAACTGCACCTGGTACCTGGACCCTTTTCCTCATGCTTTTACTGAGAACTATGGGGCAAATGGTTGTCATAGTACAACTTCAACTGACTCCCATTCACCAATCCTTCTTTCCACTCTCCCTTCAATGTTTTTAGTTGCACAACTCTTTCTTCTGTGACATAGACAACTTCATATGGCCCAAGCCAATGCATTCTGAACTTTCCTGGATGCTTCATGAACTTGATGTCATACATCAACAATAATTCACCTTTCTTAAATGCCTTCTTCTTGATGTGTCTGTCATGATAAGCCTTTTCTCTTTCATTCTTTACCTGCTGATGGAATCCTGGAATAAATTTATCTTTTTCTAGTTCGACCAACTATGTGAGCCTCTCCTGAACAACACTAGAATCATCCATGTCTGTAAATGCAACAATTCTTAAGCTTGGTACCAAGTATTCCATTGGAACAACAACTTCAAGACCATAAACCAACTTGAAAGGGGTCTGCATTGTTAATTTCTTGCAAGTGGTTCTATAAACCCAAAGTACTATTGGTACTCTTAAATCCTAGTCATCCTTGTTCATGCTGCAAATCTTCGTCAATGTTTTCTCCAAGATCTTGTTGAATGCTTCAATCGCTTCGATTACTTGTGGATGGTAAGGTGTACTCTTCTGATGGTGAACTACAAATTCTTCAGTCGGGGCTTCAACTGTCTTGTTGATGAAATGAGCACCTTGATCACTCATAAGGATCTTAGGGCATCGAAACTGAGTGATTATGTCTTCAAAGATAAATCATGCAGCTGTAGTTGCGCTACAGTCCTTGACTGCTTTGGCTTCGGCCCATCTAGTTAAGTATTTGGTCGTAGTGATGATGTACCTTGCTCCTGTGTGATTTCCTAGTGGGTTTATAAGTCCTACGAAGTCAATGGACCACTTCTCAAATGCTTGTAGGGTCAACTGTGGTGCTATTGGCATTTTGTCTCTTCTAGATGGTTTCCCAACTCATTGGCATACATCGCAGGCTCTGGCATATTCTTTAACATCTCTGTGTAAGGTAGGCCACCATAGGCTTGCTTGGAGAACCTTCTGCACAGTTTCTTTCCCTGCGTAATGTCCTCCTGTGATTCCTTCATGAGCTTCTACGAGGATTAGTGGTCAGACTCTGTCTCCATAACACACTTCCTTAATATTTCATCTTGTCCCATATTGTACAGTTGTCCATCTATAAGTGAAAATTTTGCAACCCACACCACTAGTTGTTTCTTCTGAGGGACCGTGTACTCACTAGGTGCCATTCCTATTGATAGGAACTAGACGATATCTATGAAGTGTTCATCAACCGTTCTAATGGCGAGCAACTATGCATCTGACAGTGTATCCTCCAAACTGGTCGGCTCTTCTCCATGTTCCATTCTGGACAAGTGGTCAGTGCCTTTATTCATTTTTCCTAGTTTAACCATGACCTCAAAGTCATATTCCTGAAATAGCAGCAACCATATGCATATTCTCCCCCCCAAAACTGGATTGTTGACTAGGTACTTTAGCACGGAGTGATCAGTAAACATTTTGAAGTGTCCTCCCAACAAGTAGTGGCAGAATTTTTGTAATGCATACACCATGGCTAATCCTTCTCTCACTGTAGTCGTGTAATTAATTCCAGCTGTGGATAGCTTCTTGCTGGCAAATGCTAATGGATGATCAATGTCCCCTTCTCCAGGTTGTGCCAATACTTCTCCTAAGGCAATGGAAGATGCATCGACATTCACATGAAACTCCTTGTCCCAATCTGGAAAAACTAGAATGGGCGCAGTGACCATCTTCTATTTCAGTGTGTCAAAGATCTGCTGACATTCATTTGTCCACTCATACTGACAGCCCTTCTTCAACAGCTTCTCCATTGGTGCTGTAATTTGGGCATATCCTTTGATAAATTTCTTGTAATATCCAGAATGGCCCAGTGTAGTGTGCAATTGTTTGACTAAAGTAGGAGGTGGAAAAACAACTATAATTGCAATTTTAGATGGGTCCACTAGCAATCCTTGCTTGCATACAATATGACTTAATATTACTCCAAATGGTGAAAAGAAGATGCATTTCTTCAGATTCAAAGAAATTTGACACTGCCTGCATTTGTCCAACATCAGCCTTAGACATTCAATATGATTTTTCAACAAACTAAAAACAGTCTAGTCATCAAAGTATGCTTCTAAAAATTTATGCAAAAATTCTTTGAATGCTTTGACCACCATCCTGGAAAAGATGGCTGGGGCATTCTTCAATCCAAATGGCATGACTGTATATTGGTAGGATCCCCACTCTGTGGCAAATGTAGTCTTATGATGGTCCTCTTTGTAAATGTGGATATGATGGTATCCCGAAAATCCGTTTGTAAAAGAATATACTTCCTGGCCTCCCACGTTATCCAACACTTCGTTTGTGAATGGTGTAGGGAAAGGGTCATGCAAACAAGCATCATTCAGCTTCTTGAGATCTACATAGATCTTGATCTCACCTATCTTCTTGTCTTGCACCACCATAGGGATGATCCACTCTGACTCTTAGACAGGTTCTATAATCCCTGCTTCCAACATTCTGTCATGCTCAATCCTCACTTTTTCCTTGTATTTCGGGTTCAATATGTAGGGTCTTTTCTTGACTGGCTTCACATCTGGTTTCAAAGGTATTCTCATCTCTCCCATAGGCCCTTTGATTCCCTTCATATCAGTGAACTTGGTCGGGAACAAGTTCCGATATTCGTGCAATAGCTCTATAATCTTGTCAATGGTAGCAACATCCCAATAATCACTGACATTGGCAAGATTCACTGTCTCCTCTATCCCAATATTGACTTTATTTATCTTGGTCAGTTGTCCAATGAATGGAAGTTCAACTCCTGATCCTTCCACATCCCTTTAGCCTTCTATTTCAGTGATGTTTACCTTCCTCAGATCATCATCTTCATCGGCGTTAATGTTGTAACATCCTTGCAATTTCTGTAATGGCGCAGTTCATTTGTCCTCTTCTTGCTTAAGAGGGAGGCCAGATGCTTCTCCAAATACTTTTTGTCTCACAATATGTAATGCTTGGTCTATTAAAGGAAATTCACTTTCAAACAAAAAGATGGTTACAAAATTCTGAATCATACCTTCCCAATCTGTAGTGATGAGGTGCAGCTCTGCTTGAAGGTACCAATTGATAGGGATTGTGTCCAATGTGTTAATAAATATGTGCACCCATTTTTCTCGAGGAATGTCACTCCAGGCCTCTTCACAGCTTCGTATATGGTCCTTTGGGAAGCTTCGACCAATATACCTTAATTCGCAGCTTATTACTTGGGCTGAGAACTACGTTGTCATCAAGGTTCGACATTGTGTCCAGTTTGTGATGTTTCTTTTGTGCGTTTCGCACCATCTTGTTGGTGTAGCTTTCAGGGCCTCATCCATTGCCAAAAATCATTGTTGTGTTGGTACATTTGTTTCAAAATCTGATAGGAAGGTTTCTAGGGGATTCAGGCCATGAAATGTAGGTAACTTACTCATTGTGGTGCCAATCCAATGAACTTCTCTAGTTAGTCTAGCACATATTCTAGTAGATACTTCATACATATGGTTCTACCAGTTCTCTAATGCTTCTTCTGAGTCTGATGAACATGCATTGTTTCTTCGCCAACTCAGATTCCCATCGGTTGTTGGATTGATATAATCCTGCTGCCTAGCTGTTAGTTTGTAGATGTTTTCCAATTCATATGCACGATCTTCTTCTCTGATGGGATCTATGTAATGTTGACCCTCATCTAGATCTAAGGGTGCAAAGATCGAAAGGCCATCTCCTGCAAATGTCATACATATTTTCTTCAAATCAACAACAATAGATTTGTTGAAGGCCCAATCGATTCCTAGTAATGCAGGGTAAGGGCATCTATCATCAACAATCTCAATTACCTCAAAATCTGCAAAGGTTCTAACTCCGTTGATATCCACAAGGACATGGTCCAATTGTCCAAATGGGCTAACAACTTGCTGGTTAGCCATGCGAAGCCTGATAGGTGAGTATATCAGCTTGGGTCTTCCCATCAGTGCCAAGGTTTTCTTCATCATGACATTGACCTCTGACCCTAAGTCGAGGACCACATAATCTATATCATATTCTCCTATCTAAGAATTTATATGTAATTCTTTATTTGTCCTTCTTTTCTTGCCAATTTGGTGTACTTCCTTGTTCAGTAAGGGGCCTATATTTCCTAGCTCATACTGCCTGAGGAGGTTCTATAGTTTTTGCACAGCGTTCTCATCTTGAATTAACTTAAGACAAGTGTACAAAAATGTGATGAGTTTACTTACCTCTTTCCCTTCTTTATGCGTAGCTGATTGATCAAATGCCTGAGGCATTCCATACTCTTTTACTTCCAGTTTCATTTTAAATGAGGACCCTTGTTCTCTCTTGAATTCCTATCTTTCTTCCTCAAAGATTTGTATTTCTTTCTTTGCATCAAAATCCCTAGTCTTCTCCGCAGCTTTCCTAATTCCTGACTCTTCTGTGATCTTTCTTTGGATTGTTCTATCATCTCTTGTAGCAGTGCCTCCTTGAGTAGTAACAGTGTCTCTAGGGTCTGTTCTGAAAGGTTCAGGAATATTAGTTGTACTTGAGGGTTCTGTTGGGGTCCTCATCTCTCCTGAATCTTTGTTAGAAACATAGGGCAATCCTCATTGACATGCTCAAAGGAGCTGCAGTAACTACAAGTGGTGCAAGGGTTCTGACAGTCCCTAGCTAGATGTCCTGGTTGCACGCAGTTGTAACAGATTATTTGTCCTCAACCTCAACCCATACCTCCTCCTCCTCCTCATCCTCTATATCCACCGCGAGGATCAAAACTTCCTCTTCCTGGAGAATTATATTGTGCATTGTTTCCTTCTTGGTGTACATCACCTTGGATCTTGTATATGTCTCTTGATCTTTCGTGCATTAGGTCAAAGGCCCTACAATCTCTATCATCGTTCCCTATGGACTTACAGAATGTGTAGTACAAGTTTGTGGGTGTCTAAACATACTTCTGCATATAGTAGCACTCACTAGGGTGATGTTAGTTTCTGCATACTTTGCACCAGGGTAGGTTAACTTGCTTGAAGGGGCTCAGCGCTCCTGAGGCCAAATATTCATGAAACAGGGGACATTGTTCTTTATCATGACCTCTAGATATGCATCTTACACACCATATATCTTCTCTTTTTTCCTTCCCCTTTTACTTCTTCATATCCTCGACTTGCAGAGACAAACTAGTCAGTTGGCTCAAGATCTGGCTCATGCTTGAGCTAGATTCTCCCATAGGTGTTGATTCAAGCTTCATGGCGATCTCCAAAGCTTCTACCTGTGATGCAATATTCTACTACACCAGGGGAACTCTGATATGTGAGAGAAGGGTAGCGATGAACCATTCCTTTTTCTATTCATCTGGGATCTTAAAAGTCAATCTTCTAGTTAAGGTTTTGAATCTTTGATCAAACTCCCAAACAAGTTCAGTGACCTTTTGCTTGATTTCCTTCAGTTCTGTAATACATTGTGACTCTGACTTGGGTTTCTTAAACTCTAAAATTAGTGCGTTCTTGATCTCATTCAGTGGCTTAGGCTGTGCAAGTCCTTGGACAAGCTTCATATACCAGCTTAATGTGCGATCCCTCAACGTGGTGCTAAATTGGTTTATTTTAACAACTTCATTGGTGTTGGTATAGGGGAAGACCCATGGTTCAACACTACAACAACACACCAACAAAACCCTAACTACCGGCCCTTTCGACAACACCTGTGAAGCGAATGAAGTCCCACCTAAGGTAGAGGCAGGGGTGGTTGCAGGACTCAAGTGTCTGCAACCTTAGCTAGGACACATATTTGTGATCTCACACTTAACAAAGAACTTAGAATCAATAGTTCACCTAGAATTAACCCTTATATCACTTCTCAGATAACACAAAGCATCGCAGTATATACTTAGATCTAAGATAATTCAGCACTTAGCAGCATACAACAGACTAGATCTGGGAGATCAAGCACCTAGCAACTTTATACACATCAAATCTATCACATCTAATAAGCACAAATAATAAGTCAACCTATCTAAACATGTCATAGCACTTAGCAGGAGAGGGAAAACACATGAAAGTAGCAACACAAAGCATGACACATAGTTTTATGTAGTTCACCCCCACCCTAGGGCTATGTCCACCAACTCTTCTTCTTTATTAGCTTTAGTAAATCAGGTTACAACATAGAGCTATCAAAACCTCACTTCGCATAAGACAGGATATCTATGCGCACCTCACTAGATCCTCCTTCTCTGAGTAGATCTAGCACAGAGCCTTCTTACAATCCGTGCACTCAACACTTACAACACTTGCACTTAGCTCTGCAAGTCAATCACAGAGATCAATTCCAGTACTAAGCTTATCGCTATTGATCACTACTGATTCTTTTACATCGCCTAGCTACTTATTTATACATTACAAAAGTGGGCCTAAATGTGGGTAAACCCACAGGCTGACATCCCTTTCCTATTACATATTCCCCAAAACCCAAAAAATGACCCAAAGTGGGCCGAGATCCCATGATCTCTGCTTCACGTTGCTCTCCATCTTGGACAGGCTGTCAAAGTCCCAAAAATGGTCAAATATGACCAAGTATTCCTCAAAACTTGGTCAAGGGCCAATAGGCCCCCAACACTCACCTGTGACTCATCCTGAGTCACTCAGGTCTATGCAATTCTGCTTCGAATGCCTTGATCTTGGCTCGGGCTGCTTCAACCTATTGCATTACTACTGCTTCTTGCTTGGTGAACTCCTGGATGAGTGTGGCATTCACCGACCCTTCTAGGTGTTATTCTTCTGTATTCATGACCTGATCCAGCTCTGTTCCCTGGCTCTCTATCTTTGTAAAAAGCTGACATGCTTTATCCTGCACAGGTTGGAGCCGTTGCATTTCTTCCATTAGCTTGCTCTAGATCGTATGGATTTTCTACTGGGCAGTGCACTGCTTGGCCAACCGCTTAATTATTTCTATGGGTGATAGAGCCTTCAACTGCACTTGTAGCTTTCTGGCTTGATGCTTTGCCTCCTGGAGATGTGACTCCAATTTATACAATTCATGGTTCTCGGTTAGGCTCTCATATATTTGCACACTTCTGCTACTTAATTGTTTGCATCCCTCAATGAGTACTTTAATCCTTTCTAATGTACTTCGAGTAGTTATTTCTCACTAGTCGCACTCTTCTTGTGGGGTACTTGGTATGGTCTGAAGTTCTAAGTCCACGATTCTTTTTTGAAGTTGCTAAATAACTTCAGCAAGCTTCATTACTTGGCGTTCTAAGGGTTCTTCCACCTTCTTCTCTAAGCCAGTCACAGAGCGAAATGCTCTGTTGATTGCTTCCTTCATCCCGATCCGCTTCGCGAGCAGTTTCTCTTTCTCCTTTTGGATCTTCTCTCTATATTCTTCAAATTTCTCTTGGAGAGAATCCTTCTCTTGTTGCATGGCTTGGCGTTGTTCTATGATTTCCTCCTGTGCTTGCTTTAGGGCTTGGGTGGCCTACGATGTTGCTTCTTCTGCTTTTCAAAGGCGTACTTCGATAGTGGTAGCAATCTTCCGGAGTTGAACTGGTTCATCTCCCTCTTCTATTGTTCCTTCTGGTAGGAGCACAGTGGAGACTGTGCAGCTAGACTGAAGTGTTTGCTACACTCCTTGGAATTCACTTTTGATTCTGTTGTACATTGCCTCTTTCTTGGCTTCCTTCTTTTCTATTATCTCTTTGATAGCTTCATTCATAGCTTCGATGAGGAAACTGAAGTCATCTGGAATGAGCGTGGTCTGCATCTTAGTTATGGTTTCTTTTGATTTCTTCCGAGAGGAGGGTTTTGGAGGCGATCCTTTTCTTCTCTTTATAACTTTGACTTCGTCTTCCGGTCTCTATTCAACTTCCTCTAGGTATTCACCATTATCTCCTTTCTCTGGTGTGACAGAATCCATCCTTATAGATCTGTTGTCAACGTCCTGGATTTTGTCATCTTTCTCTGTATTCTTTGTTTTCTTTTTCTTATTGGGCCGAGGTGTATCCTGCGTAGCTTCTGGACTGTTGATGTCTAAAATGTCTACTGGATCTGCTACAACAAGGAGGTCCACCGACCATTCCTTGGTGATCTCTTCTAGGTCTTCTTCTGTCAGCTTATAATAATACTGAAGCTATTCTTGGTGCTTATTAGTGCGTGGAGTTAGGTATATAAAGTGGTGATCTATGCTGAAGTTTATTAGAGGTTGAAACCTTTTTAAAGTGTTCAGGGTTATGCAAGGTTCACCCCCTATGGCCGCTTTAAATTGGTTATAATATGTGTGGAAAACAACATTCGATTTCCATTGCTTGTTCATGTCAGTTGAGTACCATAATGTACTGAACTTCATGGCTAGTGGCTCAAAGGGGTCGAGGTCTGGGAAGGTTGCACCTTCTGGTAGCTCCCATGCAACAAAAGGGATCAGTATTAGAGGCTATCTAAAATGGAATTCATGTCCCTGGTCCTAGGATTCTCTACAATCAATCTCTAGCTGGTTTACCAGGTACTTCACCCAGTTCATATGTAATCCCTCTGCACACTTCCCTGTGAGGTCAACTACAAAGTCAGATACTTACGTTGGTCTGTTCTTGTGTACTAACTTTCCTACGATCAGTTGACAAGCGAGGTGCACTGTGACTTTCTCAATAGAAGCTACCTTGTAACCTCACACACCTTTTTCAACATCTCCATAAGTTTCTTTAATCCTCTGCGCTAATGCTCGGTCTGAAGTCTTTCCAGGGTAAAACTCCTATGGGTCAAGGCCCTACATGCTCGGTTCTATGATCTGATTGATCAGTGCCAAATCAATATTTATGCGATAGTTTAACCATAGGTATCCTCCGTGGTAACTTGCTAGCAACAATTTTACAAAAGCATTCATCTCATGGTGTCTGCCGAAGTGTGAGATTTTCATAACGGTGAGCAAAGTGGACTACGTGAGGTTCAACATCCATTGCGGAGGGATGATATTTGAATTCTTTCCCTTATTTATTGTCAAGTACTTATACGGGGTGAGCATGCTGTAAACTTTACGGTCCCCCAGGTTGAATTAGTAAAACTTCAGCGCTGCAATCTTTTCTTGATCTGTGCGGTAGGTGCATACTCCTTTTGGTAGATATGCAGTGACTAGGGTGTATTCAAAGTCTCTAGGGACACTGTCTCTGTTAATCGCACCACTCAGAGGGGGTATGTAAGATGGTAGGATGGATGGCACTAACTTCATGCTGGCCACATTGTTTTTATTCTTAGTTCTTCATTCTGCACTAGCTCGAGATGTTCCTGCTCAAGCAGTCGATGGGGAGGCTTGTGTTTCTCTCGTCGATGATGCTTGTAAACCAGTAGGAAACCCTCTCTCTGACATGACTCTTTCAGTTCTGAGGCTACTGTGTACCTCTCTTACATATTCTTCAGTTGCGCTAAGCTCGTCGGACATGTACACTCAGGAAAAATAATCGGGGTCATGAAGATCTCAGGCACTGCACAGAAATGAGTAATAAGGGCATGTTGATAACTGTAGAAACTTGTTAATATGCAAGATTTAATATCTCAGCTGGAAAAAAATTTCTTCATGCATGGCGCGATGAGTTAAATAGGAAATCTCAGCAACGATTTTCTTGCAATGGACATGGAGCCTCCATTAACTCCGTTCTATCCATTCTGGTTCTATCCAATGATCTAGTGGTAACCCATAAATGTTGTTTGACCCATTCGGAGCGTCAGTCGAACGGATATATTGGCCTCCAACGGCTATATCACTTCGCCATGGCAAATTGACCCATGTCGCTATTCTGATATCTCGATGAAGTTCAATTCCTATGATTTTCCTTTTGCAGTGTTCCACCAAGGATTTCTTGTAACTTTTCAATCTTCACCCTCTTCTTACTTAAATTTCTAGCTTTCTTTCCAGTGAGATTCGTTTCAGTGGTTCTTTTCCCATTCTGATTCCTATTTTCCTCAGGTCTAGTCACTTCGCGTTGCTGAGGTTCTCTCTTGGGATTTAGGTATAACATCTCTTCTTTCTCTGAGATAGAAGCTTCAGTCTTCTGTGAGTCCTCTGGTGCTCTGAGAACTTTGAAATCTGGGTTCCCAGTGTGATATGTCTTCAATCTGTTCTCATGTTCTTCAATCAACTGCGCGATCTTTCTGGTCATGAAGTCTTTTAACTCTTGTCTCTTTTGTTCTAAAAATTTTTCTTCTTCCTTCTTTCTGGCTTGATTTCTTTCAATCCAAGGATTTCCAAGTAACATAGTAAATGGGGCGTTGTCCTCAATAAACTTGATAATCTCAAAATCTTCCTCTGTCGAAGTTCCATTAGCATTCATAGATATCTGAGTGAGCCTTCCACATAGGCTCACCAGTTTTCCTTTGAATAACTTTATTCCACTTAGTGAAGGGATCATAGCATGTCTTCCTATAGCTTCCCAAATTCTTTCTATCATGACATTCACCTGTGTTTCCTCATCCAAAACACAGTCAATGTCAAAGTCTCCTATCCTTACTTCGATGCATTCTTTTTCTTTAAATATCTTTGATAACCTAACATGTCGGTGGTCATTCAAGGTGTCTTTCATCTACAGTAGCATATTTTCTGATTCTTTTTGGGGTTCTACTATATTCTTAGTCTCTTGATCTCCTTTAGGGTTTGCTTGCTCCATATTGAACTTTTCAAGTCTAGCAATCATTCTAGGACAATCCAGTACTTCATGGTCCATAGCCTTACAATTGAGGCAACTAGGTTTTCTCCCAGGGTATTCCTTAGAAAGATTTCCTGGTCTTTTGCAACTATAACAAAGAGTTGATCCTCTCTTCCTCTTCAATGATCCCCAACTTTTCCTGTACTGGCACTAGGATCATGGTGGCTGGTTCGCAAAAAATTCTTTCTAGGATCCTGCATCCATTTGTTAGTCCAAGCATTCTTTCTATGCATAGGTATAACATATCTATCATTATTCTTATCTGATCTATTCATATCAAACTTTCTTTTTTCTAACATTGCCCTAGTTTTCTAGCTAGGATAGAATCTATCAATCATACCTAGATCCATGCTTTTAGAAACAAAAAATTCACTTATCTTACTTCTATAGAGCACAAAGCTTTCAGATCTAAGACTTTTAACTATCCTTACCTTTATCAGAGCATAGAGCTTACAAATCTTACCTTTTTTCTTCAGTATCACCCTTTTCTCTTGCAGATCTGACCTCTTTTCTTCAGATCTGACCTTTCTTTCTTGGCACAAAGCTTCTTCTTCCTCAGTTCCCAGCAATCATAGTTTTGGTGTCCCGACAATGGAACCATTTGTTGGCACAGGGGTAGACCTAGGGTTCAACACTACAACAACGCACCAACAAAACCCTAACTACCATCCCTTTCGGCAACACCTGCGAAGCAGATGAAGTCTCACCCAAGGTAGAGGCAGGGGTGGTTGCAGGACTCAAGTGTCTGCAACCTTAGTTGGGACACAGATCTGTGATCTCACACCTAACAAAGCACTTAGCATCAATAGTTCACCTAGAATTAACCCTTATCTCACTTCGTAGATAACACAGAGCATTGCACTATATACTTAGATGTAAGATAATTCAGCACTTAGTAGCATACATCAAACCAGATCAAATTTATACACATCAAATCTATCACATCTAATAACCACAAATCATAAGTCAATCTATATAAACATGTCATAGAACTTAGAAGGAGAGGGAAAACACATGAAAGTAACAACACAAAGAATGACACACAGATTTACATGGTTCACCCCCACCCTAGGGCTACGTCCACCAACTCTTCTTCTTTATTAGCTCCAGTCAATCAGGTTACAACACAGAGCTATCAAAACCTCACTCCACATAGGACAGGAGATCTATGCGCACCTCGCCAGATCCTCCTTCTTCGAGTACATCTAGCACAAATCCTTCTTACAATCCGTGCACTCAACACTTACAACACTTGCACTTAGCTCTGCAAGTCAATGACAGAGATCAATTCCAGCACTAATATTATTGCTATTGATCACTACTGATTCTTTTACATCGCCTAGCTACTTATTTATACATTACAAAAGTGGGCCTAAACATCGATAAACCCATAGGCCGACATCCCTTTCCTGTTACATATTCCCAAAAACCCAAAAAATGACCCAAAGTGGGCCGAGATCCCGTGATCTCTGCTTCGTGTTAGGCTCCATCTTTGACAGGCTGTCGAAGTCCCAAAAATGGTCAAATATGACCAAGTATTCCTCAAAACTTGGTCAAGGGCCAACAGTCGATAATGTTTTTAATGTTCCATACAACCTCGCATAGGAACCAGTGCTGATCAGGATCTTTAGATCCATCTCCTCTAAACATAGGGAGCCTCATCTCATCTTCCATTGAGCTTCATTGGTTTCCTTTCTGAGTAGATGCTGAACTACTAGTAATAGTGCTCTAGGGACTCTGGTGCTTCTAAATATCCTGATTACTTAGCGTTTCTGAAGTAACAGGAGGATTGATATTACTTACTTCGGTGATCTATGCAGTTCCTGATGTTTTTGTCTCGTTCCGGTGAAGTTCTTCAACTTCCTCTTCCTCTACTCTGGTGGGTTCTAAATGTTCTTCGTCTGTCAGATCTGCCTCTTCTCCACTATAGAAACCCTCGTCTCTATAGTTTTGCTTGAATAGGCTCTCAAGGTGAACCCCTCAAAATACTCTCCCACTATGTGTATGTCCAACTTTTGTGTCATTGTCACTGTCTAAATTCTTGAACATTAGCCTTTTCAGATCCAACCAATCTATTGTATCTTCAAGACGTTCTTTTCATGCAACAACATCTTGATTCTTACCTTCAGAAATTGTAAAAATTTCCCTCTGGGTCCTTTGAAGAAGTATCTCTCAGCCTGGCTATATGATTTTGTTCTGTCAACAATGAATTCGATGATATACCCTACAATGGTATTACTGAACTAGTGATCTACAGCCCTTGATACAGTGTTGTCGACTCTCTTAACCTTCTTATTCAACTCCAACATCCAGACCACAGGAGGCCTAGATCCGATCTCAAACTGGGTATCGACTAACCTAGCTAACCACTCATATAGCTCTTGATGGATTCCTGCAAAGAGGATCTCATGAATATTAGTGAAGACGTGTCTCTGCAGCCAACCTTCAGTACTTATCATAGGGTTCTTGTTCTGGGCTTCAGCGAAGTCCCTCTCTTGATCCTCTATCCACTTCTGAATCTTTGTCTTCAATGGGAACCACCTTGACATTACCTTACAAATATTCCTGTACCATCCTAGGGTTCGACTCCAAGAGTGTACCAAGAAGCCCTAGCTACTGGCCCTTTCAGCAACACCTGCGAAGTAGATGCAGTCTCAACCGAAGAAACTATGAGGGGGTTGCAGGATAGAGATGTCTACAACCAGGGGAATATCAAGTGGATCTATTATAAAATAACTCAGCATGCATATATCACTTATTCAACTAGATATACTCCATACAACTATAGATCTAATCTACTACAGCAATACAAATAACAATATGACAATAACAAGATCAAAGAAACACTCACACATTTGACACAAGATATACGTGGTTCACCCTCTCCCTAGGGCTATGTCCACATAACTGAGCTTATGTTATATTAAGATAAAGCTTACAGTTATTATCTGCACTTTCTGATAGCATATCTTCTTCCTCTCTTCCCTCTTCTCTCCCTTTCCTGCGCACCCAGCTGCAAGGTCTGATCTTCGCACCCAGCTGAAGATCTTACAATACCAGAAGGCTCTCACTCTTAACTCTTCTCTCTCTCAATACAACAATATCGTATCACAATCGATAACCCTCAAAGAAAATAACATGACCAACTCAACCCAGGTCCTCTTGACCTTTATTTATACATTACAATCACTCACCGACATCCTTAGGCTGAAACCTAGGTGTCTAAATCCTAGATACCAAAACCCCAGGTGTCTAAAACCCTAGGTCAACTTGACCCTCTTTTTCCTGGCTTCGCTAGCCTATCTTTCCTTCTTCATCGCATGTTGCTCCAAAGCATCCAATGATGGCTTTCTATTCTTGTTGTGTTGTCCACGATCCTTCTTCCTTGTTGATCTATCCTCCCTAATCTCCTCGTCCAATGAATTTCTTTTCCGCACTTCGCTCCATCTTTCCTGCTCTTTTTCTCACTTTGACTCAGTGGTAGTTACTGTGTCTCCCACGAAGATCATTTTTTACCTTTCCTTCCTTGTTCTTCACTTCCTTCCATAACCAAGGGCCAACAATTAGTCATGGCTAATCACTCTCATATGTTTCATGGGATGGCAAGAACCAGAACACGTCGTCTTTTGTACCACACCACATCCAGGAGGAGCAAGATATCGCATCCTAAAATCCATGCCACTAGCCAAACATAAGAGGGACAATGGAATTGTATTTGAAGCTTACCTACGGGAGATGCAGGAAGCCATCAGATGAGCATGGAGAATAACACCAGAGGTTGTTGCATGATATGGGGACATCACCAATTTCAGAGCTAGGTGACAAGTCATGTGGATACAACCAAGGGAGTACCTGCACAAATAGTGGCTATAGATGTGCTACTGCATCACTGAGGGTGATATCGACATGATCATCAATGAATGGTCTGATGAATGGAGGATTCCAACCATACCCAGAGAAGTACCAGGACAAACAGTAGAAGGAAGGGCTCCGCAGGTAGAAACACAACCTCCACAAATCCCAGTACCCAAGAAATGAATAACGGGTCAAACCAATTCGACTCAGGCAAAGGATGGCTCAGAGAAGCCAGGGACCTAGAATGGGAGGACAAAAACCACTCAGCCAACCAATGGATAGTGGAAACTGGTTGAGGGATCATAGGAAAATGCATCGAACCCCATCACACAAGAACTAGGGGAAACTAAGAGACCATTGGCACAGGACGAAGGTGCACGCAAGAAAAAGAAGGCACAACAACCACCACCAGAATATACAATCATGGAGGATGATGGTGAGATGATTGCTAGAATGGTCCAGGACTACCTCGCAGAGGATTTCGATCATCCAACGCACCACAGGGATAAACTGTAGAAGGAACTGATAGAAATGGGACAACTCCTTAAGAAATTTGGGGAATCCTAGATCACGAGTAGCAGTAGAGGAATAGAGCCATCGAGTAGACAAACCAGAGAAAGGATGGAGGTAGAATAAAGTGACCCAGTTCTTCCGATGCCACAAGCACTTTCCATGGTCTACATAAAGCCTAGCATGCTGCGAATGGATGAAATTGTGGGACAGACACCACTGAAGGATTTGGATAAGATCCAATTGGTCTTGACATAGATTCCATCGAGAGCATTGTACAAACTACAGGTTAGCTTCGACCACAAGATGCAGTCTCGAGCACATAAGAACTTAGTCGATCTACAACAAGTAACAGAGAAGCGAGAAGCACTGGAAATAGTTTGTGTGTAGGCCAAATCTAAAACTCAGGAGGAGAAGGAACGCAAAAACGAGATGGAACATAGAGTGGAAGAAATTTTTGGGAAACTTCCAACCACTGCAAAAGGAAATGAACTCCCAGCTGTAGAAAAGATCAACCAGATTGCGCAGGCAATTGATCAGTATCGGAAGGAGATTGAGACTCTCCACGGACAGATTAGACTGATAACTCCACCAGCAATGAAGGAGAAAAGGAAGCAGAAAGAAACAATATAACTGTAGGAGATAGAAAAATAGGTTAGCACGACAACCAACTTCCTGGATAAAGCAGCGCAACGTTGGACAAGGTTGGAAGAGGATCCATAGGTCCAACATTGGGACAAGGAGGAGGAGAAGATCAATGCAATGATCTAGGAACTCAAGCAACAACATAATACCATACCAATTCCAAAATGGGTCAAGGGAACACAAGAGTTAAAGAAGATACAGGAAGAACTTATCACTGCGCAAACATAGAAACAGAAGCGTCAGGCTCAAATCGAACCGTTGCAGGAATGGGTAGTAGAAGTACTTGTGCAGGCAGAAGAAGCCATAACAAGGACAACATAGACTCAACTAGAATGTGCAAGACTGATGAGCGAGGAAGTGGCAGCACAAATAGTCGACACCATCAATGATACAACCTCGCAGACACTGACACAAGCAATAAAATTGCAGGAAAAGTTTTAGACGATCACTAGGGAGATTGAGGAAGCACAACGCAATTAGGTGACTCGGGACAAGTTACATGTTAGTGTTGGGGGCCTGTTGGCACCAGGATGAAGTGGAAAGAAGAACGATCATGGGAAAGAAAGCATGCATAAAATTGAAGTAACAACTGGCAAAATATCAGCATGCACGAATGCAAGAAAGCGTGCAGAAAGGAAAGCGATAGCTGGAAGAAGAACAACACGCGCATGGGAGAAAGACCTAGCGTAACAAGGGTTAGGGTTTTGGTAATACTTTGTAAATGGTTGAAGATCCTAAAATGTATAAATATAGATACAAAAGTATCATATAGGGTTGTTGATTTTTGGATTTTGTTATTGTATTGTTGTTTTGATTATGAGTGTAGGAGATATGTAATGGGTTTTTAGTTGTATGAACCGATTTTTTAAGTTGTTGAGAAAGGTAGATATGACAAAAGGTAGATCTGAGGATTAGACCGCAGGTTGTAGAGCCTGGTGCGATCTAGTTTGCCTCACCTAGATATTACCCAGTTTTGTGGAGAATTGTAAGTGTGCGGCGCAGGAAATCAAGAACTATCATAATAAAAGAGACAAGAGCCAAATATTTGTGGGCATAGCCCAGGAGGGGGTGAACCATAGTAATACTCGCATAATGTGTTGAATGTTTGCATGTCTTTACTTTCTTTCAACAGTTAATGGTTAAGCTTGATGAATGAGTTAATACATTGTTATGAATATGTTTATTCTTTGTTGGAATTAAACTGTGAGATATACATATGCGATATCAAGATTACAGTAACAAATCATGGTATAGGGCCTTAATCAAGAAACCCTTTATCCCCTACTCTATCCTAGACTATAAACACCTGAGTCTTACAGTCACCCATTTAAAGCTATCTAAGGTGAGACTGCGCAATACCTTTTGGGTGTTGTGTTTCCTTCTAGTTTACCAGGAGGGCTAATAGTTTTAGAGGCTTTGTTGGAACCCTGAATGACATGAACCATGGGTCAATAACTTAGATAACCCGAGAAGGGAATTGATAACCAAGAGATACAGATTAGGCAGAGACTAAAGGAAGCACAAGATAGACATAAAATTTATGTTGATGCACATAGGACTGGCCGAAGTTATAAAGTGGGAGATCAACTTTTCATTCGTATCAGACCCAATAAGAGTACCATTCGGTTCAGGAAGGGGACAAATTTGTCACCTCAATTTATAGGACTATTCAAAATCCAAGAGAAAATTGGACCCGTTGCCTATCGTCTAGTACTGCCACCCCACTTGCATAAAACTCATAATGTTTTTCCTGTCTCTGTTCTACGTCATTATGTTGTTGATGAATCACATAAACTAAATTGGAAGGAATTGCAGGTATCGGACGCCAAAACCTTCACAGTAGAACCATTATGCATATTGGACCGTAGAGTTCGACAGCTCAGGAACCGTCTGGTAGACCACATTAAGGTGCAGTGGGACAAGTATAGTCCAGGATCTGCTACTTGGGAGGATGCCGAGACATTACGACGAGATTATCCCTCACTCTTTTGACCACCTAGAAAATATGTTTCTCGAAGGTTGAGTGTATGTAACTCCACCTTTTGACTTAGACAACTAGGATTAATTGAGGCCTAATCACCTTTATTTTCTATTCACTGTGAAACTATTAATGATACAATTGAACTTTTAAGACGTATGAACCTATATGAATGTTTAAACGTTATTTGAATGATGATGGATATGATGCGATCTATTATTTGAATGTAAATTCTATGAATGTTTAAATGTTATTTGAATGATGATGGATATGATGCGAACTATTATGTGAATGTAAATTATATAAATGTTTAAATGTTATTTGAAGGATGATGGATATGATGTGATCTATTATGTGAATGTAAATTCTATAAATGTTTAATGTTATGCGAATGATGATGGATATGATGCAATCTATTATGTAAATGGAAATTCTATGAACAAGTAACGTTAATTGAATTATGGGGATATTATGAGATCTATTTATAACTTGAAAGTTTTGACATTTAAAGTTGTCGGTACATGGATACTGAATTGAGATTATGGTCGAATGCATTTACATGATGATAATGCATAGATATGTATGAGTTTGTGTTATAGACTAATTTGCAGGTCAATGGGCTATGAAATAGCCAAGGGATAATGGTAACAAAAGTGGATGTCATGACCACTGAAAAAGAAACAATATGGTATGAATCTTTGTATGTGAAATTATATTGGTACGAATGCACTGCTATGATATGTGGATCAGTGCAACTTTTCAGGCGATGAGACTTCCCAAAAACTGAATAAACGATGACAAAATTCCCAGCAACACAGTACCATTGTATAATCCATGGTAGGGTGTGGACCCTAGTCCTATTAGGAGGGGTGGAGGAATTTACCACCATGTATCCTCTGAAACCTAGAGTCATTGGAGGACGGTGTTAGCTCACGCTTCCCTAGACATGTGATGATGACTGTCAGTTGCCTGCTGGGGAAGCTTGGTCAAGATAGTGACACTTCTACTTACGGGTTCTATTTGGAGTTAGGTCAATATAGTTGACGCTCCAAGATAGTCCAACAGAGGAAGGATAAGAATGGAAGATGGAAGTAAGTTAGGGAGGAAGGATGAATAGAAATAGTTGAGAGTGTATGGAGATTTGTCTTATGGTGGAATTTATTGTTTTCCCTTATGAAAAGAAAATATGTATATATGTATATTCATAATTACTTAACTGAAATACAATTGTCTAAGTAAATGTTGTTGAGCTAGATTATTGTAATTAAGGGATTTTGCAAACATTTAATTGGTTTATTATCTTTTATAAAATGAATAGTCTTGTTGATTGGATTGGATGCATATAAGAATTACTATAGGTGTGATATTTATTGTCATTAGTACATGCGCAACACCTGTATGTGCTATCTAAACATGCATTTCTTGTACATGTACTCTAGTATGTATGAGTTGTCTTTAGCTTACTTATTGATAATATTTTTTATTGGATATGAATGTGTGAACCATGTTTCATTTCCATTATATTATAAATTAATCTAACTTCGGGACAAAGTTTCTTGAAGGGTGGGTGTATGTAACAACCCTAATTAATTATTTAATTATCATGATTAAATATTTGTTTAATAAATATTAGTTTAATAAATTATTAATTTAGATTTTTGTTTTTGAAGACTTGTTTTATAATATAATTGTATTGGTAGATGGACCAATTTATGGGTGGGGGGGGATAAGGTGGTTGAGTGTTTAATGGGGGGATAAGGTGGTTGGATAAGGGAGGACAAGGAAGATAAGGCAAGGGAGAGGACTTAGGAAGGGGGATCTTTTTGGGTTGAGTAATATTATCATATTAGGAGAAGGTGAGAAAAATTGGAGGAGGGAAGGAGAAGGGAAGAAGCAGTTTAGGGACTGTGTATCTATTTTGCATCTATTTTGTTTACAAATGACTTGAGGACTCTCATAGGGGGCACATGTTGCTGAGAATTTTGGGCTCGGGGTCCAGGAAACCATAAGGAATCCTAGGGCTAGGGAGCTGGATAGGTTGTCCCTAACTGGCTGGGAGGTTAATCATTTTTGGCAGAGCTTCAGTTTGGGAAGAGCTTCAAAACAACATCAGTTTGAGGTAGATACATTTCATTATCATTATTATTATGCTATTGTTCATTATTGTTAAGCTATTCATTATTATTATGTTAAACATGTTGTTCATTATTATTATGTTTTTTTTTTTTTTAATTCTGCTGAACATTGTTATTATGTTGAATAGCGAATAAAGAAGAAAATATTATATAATTTCTATATTTAGATTTATGTTTTATAAGGCTCTGTATGGACAGGAATTCCAAAACCACATTAAATCACGACTTGTGAAAGATTATATTATCTCTCCCAAGCACTCATTTCAAATATTATCTATATTAAAAGAACACTCTCGTTAACTTATGGTAGCAAAAGATCAACAACAGTTCTGTGGAGATACTTTGAACATTTTTCGATGTGAGGACTAGAACTTTCAGTGGTCTAGAGCATATTCTTATTATTCATCCTTGTCTACTCAGAAAGAAGTGATCTAGATAGCCAAAATTGCTTGTGCAGGCTGTGTTCCTGAGGTTTTCAACTACAAGGAACTAGTTTCCTGGTGTGCTGAGAAATATATACCAAGTCAGTGTATTATTCAACTTTAAGACCATTCTCTCATCTCTTTTTCACCTCAAGTGTTTCGAAAAATGTTAAATCTCCAAGAGCCAACACTCACTTTCAAAGATGAATATTGCAGGGACTTCTTGAAAAAGCATGACAATGGCCTAAACCTCTTGCCTGAATTCTTGGAGAATCCCATGGCCATCCATGAAGATATTACTAGGTTGTAGGTCGACTCGTTCAAAAACCTCTTTCAGGAAATTTCTTGGTTATTCACCAAAGTGAGAGGCCAAGAAAATACCGCCAACATTTCCCTTATGATTCTTTATATATTATATTTTACATTCAAGGAACATGCCATTTTCGATTGGGGAAAGTTGATTTCCATTGAAATCTCTTCCTAATTTTCACAGTACAAAAAGGATAAGAAATTATTTATGGATTTTTATTTTTTTTTTGCGATAACATATTACTGTCATTTTCCCAAATTGTCTATTTGCATGAAGGTGAATTGTGAATTTTACCTAGTGAAATTTTCAATAATTTTGTCTCGATTTTTACAGGATTGTTGTTTGGAAAGGATACCCCAAGAATATCCACCCAAGAAAGTAAATTGTGGGATAAAAATGGGACTTTGGAGAAAATGGAAAATTACAATGTTATCAGGATTTTCGGTTCTAAGGAAAATCCCTCCTTTCTCCCATGTAATATATCTGACATAATGTTTATTACAGAAGTTGCAAGGAAATATAATTTCTAGTTTCACTTTTTTCATGACAAATGAAAAAAACAATTCATACCCTTGCCTTGGAAAATAGGGGACTTGGTATTCATAAATATGAACAAAATCGATGAATTTGCAAACCACTTCCACAACGTGAATCTCAAGTATGATGAAAAGATAAAAGGGTTTGACCATAACTGAATTTTTGTGGAACATATGTTAGCAGTGGGTTTTAGAAATTCATTTATCCACATTTTTCTAGGAGAAGAAGAAGATAATAACTTGGGCGCTCCTACTCACACTGTTGGTGACTTGGAGAGGGTACTGAGTGCCAATGAATTTTACAAACAAAAAAGAAAGGGTCCCAGTGAGAAGAGTGCCCAATCCCCAATTGTTACTCCTAAGACTACAACATCTCAGAGAAGTTCTCTAGTGGCCCACCCATCTATAAAAGTAATCAACAGGAGTTCAAGCGGAGGAGGAGAAAAGATTCCCCCTCCAGGAAAAATTGAAAAGTCACACTAACGTTGACTGAGGAAAAAGAGGAAAAACGTAGTGCAAGAGGAAGAATACCAATGCATAGAGAGTGTATCAATATATTCTGCCTCGAAGATATGTAACTCGAAGTAGACATAGAGAAAAAATTTCCTAACATTAATTAGCCGAGAAGCATGACCCACCAGAATGTTAAATTTTTAATTAAAATAAAGTACCAAGGCAAGTGTTTCTCTTCCCTAGGCGCCTAAGGGGGAGAAATTGCCGAATGTGGGTCCTAGTCATTTAATTTGTGAGATGCAAATTAAAAGGTGACTTTATGATTAAAGTGAGGGTGAGTGAAGAGACACCAAATCTCAGCCACCCATATGATCTAATCTCAACCGTTAGATTAGAAAAATCCTCACCTTCCCTCATGAGGTCGACTAAGGCAAGAGGGCGCACCCATTCTTGGGGAAGCAGCAGCATTCTTGTTGAGAGAACAAGAGAAGTTGAAGAATTCTTGTTGAGAGAACAAGAGGAGCTCAAGCATTCTTGTTGAGAGAACAAGAGAGAGCAAGAGAGAGCTCGAGCTGAAGAAAAGAGACAACAGTTGCAATTTCTGGGAGTATTGGCATGCATTCCAAGGCTGCCGAATAGCATTTAGTGGCACAGAAATTGAATCTTAGCAGAGTTTTGGCATGAATTTCATGACAGTCCGTACAACATTAATTGCTGGGACAGTTGTACAGTTGTACGGATTTCTGGTTCAAAAATCGAGGAGAAAAGCTACAGGAATGTCAAGATAAGTTTGTGTAAATATCTAAAGATGAATATGCTGTAAAAGAATTTCTCAGAAGCTCATAAATAATACAAAGCCCTCTCTCACTAGTTTTCCCCTTGTGGGTTTTTCCAGGGTCGAAGTTAGACCGAATATCTTTGTGTCTATATTTTCTGAGTTTTGCATATTGCTGATATTTTATTTCTACGTTGAAAATGATGTTCAGAATCCTCATGTTTCAGTTCAGAAGTTTATTTTCTGTTAAGTTTTTATATGTTGAAACACCACTGTAACATATGATGAAACATAGTGCTGTAACATATGCCGAAACACAGTGCTGTAACATATGCTGAAACACAGTGTTGTAACATATGCTGAAACACAGTGTTGTAACATATACTGAAACACAGTGCTGTAACATATGCTGAAACACAGTGCTGAGATAGATGCTGAAACACAGTGCTGTAACATATGCTGAAACATAGTGCTGTAACATATGCTGAAACACAGTACTGTAACATATGCTGAAACACCGCTGTGACATATGCTGAAACACCGCTGTGACATATGCTGAAATAGTGTTGAAACTGAGTTTGGCATTTAAATTTGGCTGAAAAATCAGCGAGACTGAAACTAGGTTGGGGTTTTGAAAAATTAACATGGTATCAGAGCTTAGTTGAAGAGAGGCAGAAATTTCAGCAGATAGAAAGTAGGGACAACAGTCACTTCATAGGGAAGATTTTTGAATTTGTGATTTTCAGCAGAAAGAGGGTCATGGCTACTGGTTTGAGGGTTGAAGACAGACTTGATGGGGCAGCAAATTTTGGTGCTTGGAAGGAGAGGATGATCTTTCTTTTGCAAGAGAACGAGTTGTGCGACATTGTGGAGAATACCACTACTCATCCTGTTGTGGTAACTACTGATGCTACTCTTCTTGCAGCCTATAATAAGAAGAGTTTCAAGGCTAAGAGATTTATTCTTGATGCCATCAAGGATCATTTGATTCCTCACTTGATGGGGAAGACTCATGCCTATGAGATGTGGGAGTCTTTGACTAAATTGTACCAGAGTTCAAATGAGAACCGGAAGATGGTTTTGAGGGAAAAACTAAAGAACATAAAAATGACCAAGGCTGAAAATGTGGTCACATACCTTACTAGATTGATACAAGTGAGGGATGAGCTTGGAGCTGTGGGGGAAGCCATAGCTGACAGTGATCTTGTGAGAACAGCATTGAATGGTGTTTCCAAACAATGGGTTGTTTTTGTGGAGGGAATTGTTGCTAGGGAGAAGCTTCCCGGTTGGGAACATCTTTGGGATGACTTTGTTCAGGAGGAGACCCAGAGAGGTTATGTACATGACAGTTCATCTACAGGTCATGAGGAGGAGAATGTGATTCTTGCTACCACTAGCAAGAAGAAGTTCAGAAAGGGTCCAAAGGGAGGACAGAAGCCCAAGGGTGAAGGGAAGAAAGATATGAGAAAAGTCAAGTTCTTTGCTTGCCATAAGTT
>JZKD02S2124722.1:760867-773077 GCA_000966675.3 Picea glauca
ATTGTTGCCTTGGATTGTTGACTATGTAACCCTGTAACCCCCTATGTGCAAAGAAAACAACAAGTGGGAGAATGTTGGGTATGTGTTATATTCTTTGCATGAGTAGTAGTGTCTAAGCGCCTGCGCCGAGCGCGCAGGGGGATTAGAGGGGGGGTGCAGGGGTTCGGGGGCAGCGCCCCCGAATTTTTTTTTTTTCGGGCCGACATATTTTGGCCGGGCCGACATATTTCCAGGACGACATATTTCCGGGACGACATATTACCGGGACGACATATTTACGGGACCACATGATATTAGGTGGTTTTTTCGATACATGGTCTTTTGCCGATGGTTTTCTATTTCCGGTTAAGGAATTAGGGTTTTGGACTAATATAAGTCATTGGGTTAGGGTTTTGGATGCCGCTGGCTCCTATATGTATATTGTATTGTAAAGAATGTAACACAATGTATGAATATAATATATGTTGGTTTTCCCGGTTTGGGTTTCCAGGTGAAAAATCTCTATGTAATGTTTGTGTTTTCCATTGTATCTTTTCTATTCTTTTCTGAATATCAGTTTGTAGTAGATATTGTACAAGGTTAGAATTTACAATTGTTTCATCTATTCTTACTTAAAATAATACCAAAGGTGAAGAACTCCCAATCAATTTCATGAGAAAAACCCTACATGACTATGAATTGAGGTACTCAGAAGTGGAAAAGCAAGCCTTGCCTCTTGTAAATGTGGTGGCGCACTTTTAGATGTACATATTGAACTCCCATGTTATTTCTTATGTTCCCTCATCACCAAGTAAGATTCTTCTAAATCAATAATTGAGAGAGGGAAAATGGGCTAACTAGCTGTAAAAGATATAATAATATGATATCGAGATTAAACCTTTAAAAGATATCAAAGGACAATGTTTATGTAAGCTCATCACAAATGGTGATTCGGTCGATGGAATGATTTCAATTTCAGTAGGAGAACTATTATCTAATTCCAAATGGTACAAAGATATTATATTCTACTTAAGGTTTAGGCAATTTTCTATCACCATGAACCCCAAGGAACGAAGAACATTGAATATGAAGGTGTTACGAGGAAAATATCTCTATGGCTAGGGTAAACCACAACAGATGGAAATGACTACATAAATCAACTCTATTCTCAAGAATTCTATGTAAACAAATATGCTACAAAGACAAGATAAAAGTCCTACCTCATCCATACATTCGATGAAGTCCACCGTTGAGCACTCGACCCAAAGAAATATACCTGCAACTAGTCCCTAACAACCAAGCAAAGCAAACATATGGTGATAATAAATGATGTTATCACATTTGATATCATAATTCATTAATAAACATGAAAAATACGCCCATGGAATAATCATTCAAATATTTGCAAGATATCAATTGGATGGGAAAAGAGTATTTCTATTAATATATGATTAACAGAAGTGAAAATGTTACAGACTTCTGTGTCGACAAGGTTCGGAACCGAGAAACTAATTTCCTTCCAGCTGGGCCTCCACCACTTCAATCCTCCACCAAAGGCAAGCTTATAGAAGAGAGACAATGAAGTTCTCAATCAATAAGGGAAGATCTTGGGGGATGAACACTGTGCTTAGACTTAAAGGACAAAGGGATGCAGACTCAATATGAATTAAACAATTTCTCTAGAGAAACTTTTCTATCAAAGTTGAATTCTTTCTCCTATTTTCCATAGCTCAGAATTGGCCCATTTATAGCCTTCAAATGGAATTGAAGGGACGAGTCAGAACGTTTCCAGTATATTGAAGGCTAAGGATCATAGGTCTCCTGTCGTGACATGGAAAACTGATTCCATTTTTCATTTTTGGGCACAAATCTCGATGTATGCAGGTTGTTATAGAGTATCATGCATATACACATGTTGTATAGTAGGCAAGGTGCATACATGTGGAAAAAATGTATTTTTTATCTCTGGAACTTGCAAAAGGGATGGCAAGTCTGCATAGAAAAATGGAAAAAGGCCTTATGTGCAAGATTGCATAGGGTGAGGTAAATCTTGCTATAATAGATTCCCCCCTAATTTGTGAGGTTAGAGGAGAATCTATGATGGCCAAAATACATTATAAGAAACCTTTAAGTGGAGTGATGGGGAACCAGCTAGAAGAACTAGTTTCTCATTACATTTTGCACTGAATTTTCATACATGGCTACCAATTTGAATTGCACTGCATATCCATGTGAAAATATACCAAATAACTATCTATGGCCATGAATAGGCAAATACAAATGCGGTTTCATGCCAAAGGTTGTCATAGTCACAAACAAGGCCCAGTAGAACTAGTCTCAAAACAAATCTAAAGATATATGTATACAATGGAGTACAATCTGATCTCCCATGATCGCTGAGGTCATATAGGTACTGGTCCAATGAAAAGGGGGAAACAACTCAGGAAAGTTGTGGCCACATACTAATGTCTTCAAGTCTTCTACACAATCCTCCAAGGGTGCAAGTCTACATCATGTGAATAAAGGAGTTGAGGTCAAACATAATGAGACATCGTTTGATTACCAGTCATTGAGGTATGTCATTAACAAACGCAAGACAACCTACTGATAATGAGAGTAGGTATCGAGGCACTAAGTACATTATTACAAGTGTGAATAAAGGAGTCGGAGTCGAACACTTGAATAATCCGTCGATCAGGAGACATTGATGTATTCCCAACTGTCGATGGAGAGAGAAACTGCCACTAATGACTACAAGTCTCAAGGTACTCATAAGACTCTAGGTCTCATTTCCATAATAGATGAGCTGAAGTCGATGGAAGGAGACCCGCTAAAAGGAGAGAATTAATGAATCTATCATCATTCAGCACGAGGTACAAAAGCACGAGCTTCATAATTTGGAGGAAATCGGATGAATAACATGTTCACGAATGAATGAACCTGTGCGTCTTTCGCATGTGCCAAGTGAAAGCGGTACACGGCAAATTCCCTATGAATAACAACCAATGAGGAAAACTTCGGACAAAGGTGAGGAAACCACCAATAAGGCTGATGGCATCCAATATACTGCACAAATCCCAATGTGTGAATAGATGTCTTGTCATCGAACATAAGGGAAACCACCCAATCAACGACCAATGATGAAATTCCAATTGTTGGGTTTAAGGTTACCTACCAATGATGAAAGTAGGGCTAGGGTGTGTGATAGGACTACAATATCATGTGATTAGGAGACAAACTAAGGGTATGGCCGACATGCAAAGTCAAGAGTTCTGAGGAATGGCTGACACAGGTTGATAGACTTCCTTTGAACAAGAGCATGAGACATATGGAAGACTCTATCAGCATAGACTCAATGATGAAACCATGAGATGCAGGAGGCATCAATGAAATTCTCTATAGGGACTGGAAGAGTAACCAGTCGGTAGAGAAGACTCTTTGTAACAAGATCATCTTTCTAAGGCCATGCTAAACCCAAAATTATGATGACAAATGGACTCAATAACTTTGTGCTTTGTTCAAAGGTGACACGACTGCTGCCAATATAAGATAATACTCCCTTCCCGCCCGTTGTTTTTTTTTCTTTCATAGACAAATGGATGCTATGATAAATTGGAGGAAATGAGTGTTGCAAGTAAGAAAAACTAGTTCCAGTAGTGGAACATACCTATGCTCAATGCAATGAGATTCATGCAGGAGATGGAAACTCGGGGGAATGTTCCCTCTTGGGTATAGGGTGTCAAATTGCAAAGGATATAAATGAGGCTTTGCTTGGTTGAGGATGCAAAAACTGCTAAGGAAAACAATTTATAACACAAAGAGAGAACCGGCTATAGGCTCAATACTGCAAGCAAGGGCATGAGATGAAATCACAACTTAATGCCAGAAAATGTCCTTTTTCATGACATTTAGTCTATTTGGTGTGAAAAAAGGATAAACTTGTGCCAAATAGATGTCTTTTCAAATCCAATTTACGAGTGTGAAACAGACAAGTTCACTTGAGACTCTTTTCTCTTATTCAAAATGAGTCATAAAAGAGATTAACTAACACTCACAACCTTTCATGTCCCAATTTAACAAGTGTGAAAGTGAAAAATCACTAAAAAATATTTTCGGCTTTTTATACCAGTCAAAAAAGAGCTTAAATCAGACTTGCTTGGGAGATTCCAGGCAGAAAATCATGGGGGAGGCCAAGGCTCCCGTGCTGGACTTCTGTGGAATGTTAGTATCTTACGAATAACTAACACAAGCTTGGGAAAACCAAAAGATCTCCAAGTTGAGGAGGATAAAGCACTAGTGGAGGATATCATCTCTGTGATATATCAAATAATGTCTCTTACTATAAAGGACATAGGCGAAGGCATCAGATACCCCACAAGACCATCCCAATCAAAGGGAACCTCTTCAAGACTTGGAGGGAGAGAACTTGGGGAGATCAAAACTCTCGCGTGATCAGAAGGAGTCTTATCAGGAATGCTGACAATATGGTTGAAGGATGCATCATCCTCCAAAAGGAGAGTTGGAGTGACCAAAGATTTCACTGGTACAACCACTTCTTTGGCCATAGGTTGAATAGGATGCATGATAACATGGATAAGAGGCACACCACCCTCGACAACGGGGGTGTGGTCAAGAGAGGATTGCATCGGCATGACTCTTGTGTCAATCAAAGGAGAAACATAGTGTGGGGAAACCACAGACATCTAAGGGGAAACCATAGAACCCAAAGGAGAAACATAGTGTGGGGAAACCACAGAACCCAAAGGGCCCTTAGGTGAGAACCACGCTTCAGGTATCCCAATAGTAGCAGGACACGATCGAGTATGGTGATTTCCTTCGCAAGTCCTGCAAAGGAATTTAGGCTTACGTGTGAGATGTCTAGGCTTCTCGATGCCCCCAACGTCATTCCCGATGGCTGATGACATGCTATAAACATGACTAGTAGAGGCGAGAGAGTCATCTCCCACATGATGTATAGATTTTGGAGATGTGATATTTATATGACTCGTGGCGACTAGAGTGATGCCCCCAACATGACTAGTAGTGTTTGAGTGCGGGTTGTCAACATGACTAGTAGAGGTTGATGACCCATCTCCAAATTGACTGGCAGAGGTTGGTGATGGAGCTCCAATTTGACTAGCAGTGACTGGACTAGTGGTGGATTGTGGCATTTGATACCAAGTTCTAGGGAAATATTGGCTTTCAAATATTGCAGGCTAGGAGGGGTCATGGTTTACCCCCTGTCCCTGTTCGAAAAGGTAGTATCCTCCGCCCAACTGATCCAAATAGGTTTGTATGGGAATCATCACTGAAGTCTGTGAAGATATAGGAGTATGATAAGGATTACTCAAGTGAGGATATATGTTTCCCTCATCTGAATGGGTTCCGTGAAGAGGGTAGCCCGAACCGTAAAACTGATTCTCTCTATAGGAAAAACCATGGGATGTGGACTTTCCAAGGAAAAAGTGTTCGAGGGAACTGACATGGTGGATGAAGGATACATAGATGGGGTGTAATAAGTAGAATAATCACCCATTTGAGTATGGGCTCCTGAAAGAGCATAGCTAGGACTAGATTCGTAAGAGGGGAGGTTCCAACCTCCCACTGTGAAATTTGGTTGAGGGGCATGACTCATATCAAATGAATATGTAGGCAACGGAGCCACGGTGCCCCTGAATCCAATGCTAGGATTCATAAAAGTGGGCCAGGGAGAGGATGGAAAAGATGAAGGCACATTCGACATATCAACAGGAAAATGACTAGAGACCCAAGGCATGGACTAAGCCTCATAGTTCTGCATACCATTATGAAAAGAAGATGGATTCATCCCCATGAAATGAGTGAACATCATGGGGGGGTGACAGTAAATGAGGGAGCGAAAGGAACTCCACTATCCATAATAATGAAAACTTAGTATAAACTCCTAAGGCCAAGCCCAAAACCTTGAAAGTACTGCCTTTCATGGAGGTAAAGGCACTAGAAAGATCCCCAGATAGGAATAGATCCCCAGAAATATCTCTAATGCTAAGAAGGTATTGGTGGGATATCCCTTCAACCAACCTCGCACGACCTCGTGATTAACTCCGATGTGAGTGGAGCCTCCTGATATTACCAATTATACAATGGATTTCTCCACTCCTTTTGTCAGAGACATATGTTGATTTAATTTCCTTGGAGAAGTTTACTCACAAAATCCTATTACAAGGCACTAAATCCTAAGCTAGTTTATGCAGCCTAGAAAATAAAATCATGACTAATCAATTTTAAATTATAGCGTTAATTTTAGTGGTCCTTCTTACTCAAAAAGGTATGGTAGTGAAACTCATGATGTTATGACTCAACAAGTAAAGTAAATATGAATACAATGAAAACTCCTAACTTCAATTTTCAATGAATGATATGCTTCTTAAAAAAAATGCAATTTTCAATTTCAACACTGCAATTCTGAAGTAAAAATGCAATCTTTCACTATATGAACTAAGCTAATGACAAAGACTCAAAAGATCAAAATGCCAAACAATGTAAAATGCCTAATATTTTTGTATTTTCAATATAAGAAAAATGAAAATGCATGGACTGAACAAAAAATTGATATATAAAACTCTACTGTGTATAGAAAGAGATAAGCCAAGAAGAATACCAAGGAGCAAAACACCCAGCCCAATGTACAGGGACAATCAAAATGAAAAGGTGATGAGAAAGAATCCGCCCAAAAATTCAACCCCATACAGGTATCCTGTCATCCCACAAAAACTTAACAGTCACTATAGAGACCTAAGAAGAATCAACAAACATCAAATCCCACCCAGCAACCACCAAACTCAGCAAACAAGCAAGGAAGGTTGATGTACGTGATTGTTCAAGGAAACATAGCGTATGCACGCAACTTTCAGTGGGGAAGGATGCGTATATATGTGACTCTCGAGCCAAAAACCCCGTATGTGTTTCAAAAACAAAGCCAGACAAGGGAGAAGGTTGAAAACCTCAGACCCAGAGTGAACAAAGGTTGTCAAGAAATGATATGACAAGAAACAAAATAGGAATGAGATAAATTTAAGGAGAAAAACACTCCAAACACTAAGAAAGAAGATTCAATCCCTAGTATGGTTGTCAATTCTCTTATGGGGAAAATATCTCTATGGCTAGGGTAAACCAGAACAGATGGAAATGACTGTAGAAATCAACTCTATTCTCAAGTATGATATGTAAACAAATATGCTAGCAAGGAAAGATAAAAGGCCTACCTTGTCCAGACGTTCAATAAAGTCCACCATTGAGCATTCGACCCAAAGCAATATACCTGCAACTAGTCCTCAACAACCAAGAAAAGCAAGCATATGGTGATAATAAATGATGTTATCACATTCGATAGCATAATCCATTAATAAAAATGAAAAATACACCCATGGAATAATAATTCAATTATTTGCAAGATATCAATTGGACGGGAAAAGAGTATTTCTATTAATATATTATCAACATAAGTGAAAATGTTACAGACTTTCGTGTCAGTACGGTTTGGAACTGAGAAACTAAGTTCCTTCTAGTTGGGCCTCCACCACTTCAATCCTCCACCAAAGGAAAGCTCATAGAAGAGAGACAATGAAGTTCTCAATCAATAAGGGAAGATATTGGGGGCTGAACACTATGTTCAGACTTAAAGGACAAAGGGATGCAGACTCAATATGAAGTAAACAATTTTTCCAGAGTAACTTTGCTCTCAAAGTTGAATTCTTTCTCCTATTTTCCATAGCTCGGAATTGGCCCATTTATATCCTTCAAATGGAATTGAAAGGCCGAGTCAAAATTTTTCTAGTATATGGAAGGCCAAGGATCATAGATCTCCTATCATGACATGGAAACCCGACTCCATTTTTCATTTTTGGGCACAAATATCTATGTATGCAGGCTGTAGTGGAGCAACCTATGTATAGCATGTTGTATAGTAGGTAAGGTGCGTACATGTCGAAAAATGTATTTTTTAGCTCTGGAGCTTGCAAAAAGGGATGCCAAGTCTGCATAGAGAAATGAAAAAAGGCCTTCTGTGCAAGATTGCATACGATGAGGCAAATCTTGCTATAATAGAAGGAAAATCAATATGTGTTGACTGTTGATATGTTTTTAAGGAGAAATTATGATGGTATACTACTAATATGAATTGATGAAAATCAATCCCAAGAACTAATAAGAGAATTCCATGAAGGAATATGCGGTGGACACTTTGCACCTACTGCAACCGCCCACAAGATAATAAGGGAAGGATTCTATTGGCCATCAATTTTATGAGACTCGTATGCCACAATAGGGAAGTGTGTATCATGCCAACAGTTTTTAGGAAAAATGAAGAGATCCACGATGCCCTTACATCCCATGATTGTAGAACAATTATTCTCCCAATGGGAACTTGATGTTGTCGGGCCAATTAATCCAAAGTCTAGCAAGGGACATATGTACATTCTCATGACTACAGATTGTTTCACGAAATGGCCAGAAGCAATGGCGTCAAAGAAAGTTGATTCTGAAGAGTTAATCAATTTCCTCAAAGATAATATTTTATCAAGATTCAGTGTCCCAGATAAATTTATCACAGATAACAGTTTGATTTTCATCAGGTCAAAGTTTACAGAGTTTTGTGGAGAATATGGAATTATCATGGTTCAATCATTGAATTATTATCCACAAGGTAACGAACCTATTGAATCCACACAAAAAAACACTTGTTCAGATACTGAAGAAAACCATTGACAAAAACCAAAGGAATTGGTATCTGATGCTGACAGATGCATTGTGGGCAAGCAAAATGACTCCAAAGGATAGCATTGAGATGTCCCTATAAAAATTGGTTTATGGGAGATAAGTGAAAATGCCAATTATCCTCGAACTCAATGCATTGACTTTTGTGGTTAATACAGAAGATGCATAAGAGAGTTCACCAATGCAAAGGAAAATCAACCGGTTGTTGAAGTTGGAAGAAGAACGAAGAAAAGCCTTGAATCAAACTTCTCAAAGGCAATAGAGTGTCAAAAGATATTTTGATCAGAGCACATTTGTAAATAATTTCTAGAAGGGAGAGCTAGTGTTACTTTGGAACAAGGCCAAAGAGAAACCGTCGATGCATACAAAGTTTGAGGTGCTCTAGATTGGACCATACATCATCAAAAATATCTTGGGTTTTAACTCCTATATGCTTCAAGACATGAATTTTAAAATACTAATGCTTCCTATAAATGGGAAACATTTCAAAGGTTTCTTCTCATAAGAGTTTATCATTCTCATTGTACATAATTTTATTTTTCAATTTGTATATTCTTACTTTTGACTCCATATCCCATTAGACGAAAGCACCTAGTCATAAAGATTATTGATTCTTGACAACCCACATGGGGTTATCATCCCACAGTAGGAGCGAGTTGTTGATACCGATTCCCACTTCCAAAATTTCCCTCCCCTTTTATATTTTCCCAATTTCTTTTGTCCATTTATTTTCCCTCTCATATACTTACCCGAATTCCCCTTTTCTTTTCTCCCTTCTATTCTCCCTTTCTAGTTACTATACTTAGTTTTTTTTTACTAAAATGGCGAAATCACAGGTTGGTGGACTCATAGATTCTCATCTCCATCCATACTCCCATATCATGACTCCGAATGACCTCCACATTATTCTATACTTATCTGTTTTTGCAGTCGCAAGTTCCTGGGTTTGCGGGTTCAAGATTTCATATCACATGTTCTGAAATATACATTTTGCAACCAAAAGATCTGCGATCTACATTTTGACCATTGGACTCCTCGAGCTCCTAAGTATCTCATCTCTCCTATATTGAGTTCGACTGACCACATTACAACACTTAGGCAATTTTCTACCTTTCACAACCACAGTTTCGTGGGTTCCCAAGTTGGTGGGTTCACAAAAATTCCCAAATCCTAATTTCTCTCGTTCGTCCCCACCATGTTGGAAAACTAAGAGGGGGGGATGAATCAATTGTTACTGTTCTTAAATTTTTTTATCCATTTTTAAATTCATTACAGAACTTCTCAATGATGATCACAATAAATAAGCAGTAGATTATTCAACATCAATCACACACATGTATAGTACAGAGACAGATATTCTTGAGGAAACCCATAAAGGTTGAAAACCTCTTCTTCTTTATATGATAATTATTTTCTGTACATTATCATTCTTATGAGCATGAACTCATAATGAGGCTACCACCTCTATTTTGCAAGATGCTACTTGCTGAGAGCACCAAATCTCTAGTTTCTCTAGCACCCACTAGAAGGAAGTACCAACTCCCTCATTGCTCCAGCACCAACTGGATGGAAGCACCAACTTCCAGTCACACAGGAACGAACCTGTATAACAGAGAACCAATGTTCTCCCTAGAACCACCCTGCCACCCTGGTTTCTCTGGTTGCAACCAAATCGAAGCTACAACTCCCTGTGTTCAAGCACCCACTTGACACTCAAAGGAAAATAGTCCTCCCTAGCACCTCCCAAACACCCTGAAATATAAAAATTTTCTTTCTGTGAATTTATTACAGTGATTCAATAGTTTTCATTGGCTTATCAGGCTTATAACTATTCCGCTATGCTACTCTGCTCTCCTGTATCAGTGTCTCTCCGCTTGCATCTCCTTGATATTTTTGATCTTCTGCTATATCTTTGCATGTGCACCTCAACCTTCTTTTACTGTATCAGTTATGCAACTATGTTATTTCCTTCTGCTACATTGTTTCTCTTCTAGACTCAATGTTTCTACCTACATAACACACTCTTAAAAATCACAGCCCCCATCTCTTCTATGTTCTACATTTTTATAGTCTCTGAGCACCTTCTGCATGCTCCATGCATTATACCATCGCATTCTCTTCACTACGTTCATCATCATTGGCCCTTCTCCTAAGATTCTTTGGCATTGTTGGCTGTAACAGTCTTTGACCCTTTTCCATCTGTCAGTCAACTCTATGAGAGTCTACACTCCACTGCCAGTTTCCTCAAGTCTCTTCACCTTCTCTGGAAATCACCCTGAAGTCTCTTCGAGTCCTCTGGAAGAAACCATTAGTGGTTTCTAGAAGTTACACTGCGAACCTCTGCAGCCTTATGCCTTTGGCACCTTTCACCTTTTCTTTCACATGTGACCTCAGCCAGTGACCAAAACCCTATTCAAAAGGTGTTTCGTGATTTCACGTTTTGGGATATCCAATTGCGATTTGCCTCCCTCCACATGCAAAAACTCCAAAATGGAGCCTAGCGTTGCTAGCTCCTTCCCCAATCTTCTGCAGATGTGACCACTGTTTGTGACCACTGCCTTATTCAAAAGTGCATTTCACAAATTCACATTTCATGGATTCTATCGTGAGTCTCCTTGAATCCTTCTTCTGAAATTCCCGATACCCAAAATGGATCCTAGCTATGCTAGCTCCTTCCATTCATGTGACCACCGGTGGTGACCAGGGGCCAAGTCTGAAACTGCATTTCACAATTCATGTTTCGGGGATTTTGTTGCAAGTCACTCTGACTCTTACAACTACTGATCATGAAATGGAGCCTTGCAACTTGCAAGATCCTTCCTTCACATGCCCACAACTATGACCAAGCGCTTATTCATAAAGTGCTTTCATGACTCGGGACTTCGGGGATCTTGATGTGAGGTTTCTTGACTCTCCCAAGTCACGATCTCTGAAATGGATCTTAGCTGGATTAGCTCCTTCTCATATGACCACTTAGTTCTAACCAAGCGCTTATCGAGAAAGTGATTTTGCAATTTCACATTTTAGAATTCCTGTGATGAGGGGTCTTGACACTCCAAATTGTGATCACCAAAACTCCAAAAAAAGAGCTAGATCAACAGTCAACGCTCTTCCTTGATCAATGAATCAGATTGAATTACGGTTTCGTGTTTTGGCATTCCTGTCATGAGGGATCTCGACACTCCAAGTCGCAATCACCGAAACTCTGAAAATGCTTCATGATAGATTGGTATGAAATGGGTCAAACCCACTTATCCTAAGTTTGAGCGTAAATTGTGCATTTTGCTAAGTAGTAGGCTGATTCGTGAGGCCAAGATTTGCACGTCTAGATCTGCAGTTGAGGTTTGATTCCAGACCCCCCTTTCCATACTGCCTTTAATGAAGGGGGGGGCGGTCTGGAATTGGACCATGCAAGTTTGAAGGACTGAGATCGAAGCTCTTAGATCTATGGTTGAGGTTCGATTCCGGACCCCCCTT
>JZKD02S2124722.1:781224-803173 GCA_000966675.3 Picea glauca
GAATGGGTGTCTTCGCATGGGTCCCCCTAAAGCCACTTACCACTTTCACCTCTCGCTAACGTGTGTCTCCTCCATCTCTCTCTCTCCTCACCTTGTCACATCTCCCACTCGACAGTTGCTAAGGCTCTCGAAGAAGATCAATGGTCATCAACTTTCCTCGATCCAATGGTCTGGATCTAATCACGATTTTGGGAATCCTGCTTTCGGTATTTTGTAAGCCTGCTTCTCCTTACACTTTAAAGAACGTGCAGGTTATCTTGGATCCAATGATGGTCAGAACCCACACTTGGATCTAACGCCTGAAGTCTATCCTCCATTTGTGCACTCCTCCTATTTGGACTTACGATGTCTTCCAAGCCTATTTGCCATCACTGTTCTTGCCATCAATGAAAATCTCATTACCAACTGTAAACCTGCCAACATGCCACCTTTGTACTTTTCCCAATATGCATTTAGTATGGTTTAATGCTAATAAGTCAACATGAAAGTTTCGTAAAGATCGTCATTGATAAGCAAAGGGCTAGAGGATATTTCTCATTAAACCACATTAAATCACGATTTGTGGAAGATTATATTCTCTCTCCCAAGTGCTCATTTCAAATATTATCTAGATTAAAAGAACACTCTCGTCAACATATGCTAGCATCAACTCAACAACATTTCTACATAGATACTTTGAACATTTTTGGACGTGAGGGCCAAACATTTCAGTGGTCTAGAGCGTATTCTTACTATTCATCCCTGTCTGCTCAGAAGGAAGTGATCTAGACATCCGAAATTGCTTGTGCAGGTTGTTTTCCTGAGGTTTTCGACTGCAAGGAACTGGTTTCCTAGTGCACTAAGAAATATATACCAAGTCAGTGGATTATTCAACTTCAAGACCATTCTCCCGTCTCTCTTTCATCTCAAGTGTTCCGTAAAATGTTAAAGCTCCTAGAGCCAACACTCACTTTCAAAGGTGAAGATTGCAAGGACTTCTTGAGAAAGAATGAAAATGACTTGGACCTCTTTCCTAAATTCTTGGAGAATCCCACAACCATCCATGAGGATATTACCAGGTTGCAGGTCAAATCATTCAAAAAACCCTTTCGGGAAATTTATTAGTTATTTACCAGAGTGACAAGCCAAGAAAATACCACCATCATTTCCCATATGATTCTTTATATCTTATATTTTACTGTCAACGAGCAGGCCATTTTCAATTGGGGAAACCTAATTTCCATTGAAATCTCTTCCCAATTGTCACAGTACAAAAATGATAAGAAATTCTTTATGGATTCTTATTTGGTTTTTGCGATATCATATTTCTGTCATTTTCCTAAATTGTCTATTTTCAAGAAGGTGAATTGTGAATTTGACCCAGTGACCTTTTGGTACCAAGCATTTTGGAGACACAAAGCTTCTTTGCACTTTTATGAATTTTTCAATAATTTTTTCTCAGTTTTTAAAGGGTTGTTGTTTGGAAAAGATACCCCAAGAATATCCACCCAGGCAAGTAAATTCCTAGATAAAAAGGGTGTTATTGGATTAATCAGTAAATGCGGACATAAACTGAACTCCCTAGCTTCACTACGAAACTAGAACAAAACAAGACAATAAACTTTTCTTTCCTTAGATTTCAATTATCAAATAAGAAATGGATCTAGAGCATACCTTTTAAATATCGAAGATCCGACTTCGCCAATGAAATCCAAGCTCTGCCACGAGGTTTATGGAGAAATATCTGTAAAGGAACAAAAGCCAATGAAGACAATAAAAACATAGTCTATTTGATATGGAACTATGTACGTGATCAAGGAATCATACAACATGAACAAATAACATTCATATAGGAAAGAAAAGTATATATGTATTAAATAATGTGGAAGAAAGATACAACCAGATGCCTTGATGTTGTCAAGTTCCTTCCAACAGTTCCTTGCTTCCCACACACTTCTACTCCATGGATTCTGAGACTATAGTTCTGATAGTTAATCACAATATATCTTGACAAAGAAAAGCTCAAAGCCACTCTAATCAAGCCAAACTCCCAATCTACAAAACTCAGGCTCAAGCCAATCAATGACATGAAACGAGTAACAATATTTGAGGTAGATCAGAGTAACAAATGATTTAGGACTAACTCAGGGATGGGTAATGCAATAGAAGGCTTAAGGACTGCATAAATGGTCGACGCAATAGAAGGCTTTCAGGGATGAAACTCCTCTTTGAACATATTGACGACACGACAACTGTCTTGGAAACAATGACTCAACAATAGGGATCACAGACCAATTTGTAATCTTATAAAGGAGTATGATCAAGAGACAAGCGAATTTTCCAACCTAGACACAAAGTGAGTGAAAGGGTGTCATGTTCAAAAGTGACTCTTCCATGGAATACAACTTTAGACATATTTCTTCCCCAATTTTTCCCCCACCATTTCTGGCGAGTACCTCTTTATTTTTACACAAGCTTGAGGAGGATAACATATGCTTGTTGATGTAAGATCATCCTTCAGATGAGTCCTCTGGAGTATATTTAAAAAACCCTAGGAAGGAGTGGTTCGGTCCCATATGGGCCTTTCGATGTTTTTTTTATGAGTCCAAAGAAAGGAAACTCAGGGGTTTTTCATGTTTAGAGAGTCTGAAAAACACTTAATGAGAAATCTCTCAGTTTTTTTTTCGTAAAGTAATTTGATGAGACTGAAAAAGTGATAACCTACCACTCATTAAATGTTTTCTTCAAATACTTTTATGAGCGTGAAAAGAACAAGGTCGCTCGACAATATTTTCATGTTTAGAGAGTCTGAAAAGAAATTAAAGGGAACTCCAGGGGGTTCCTTTTTCGTATAACCTTTACGAGTTCAAAAAAGTGATAAAAGATTACATGGTTACATTCTCATTGATTTACGAGAACGATAAATAACAAAGACTAAGCTCAGGAATGTTTTCATTTTTACACAAGCTTAAAACAAAAAAAAACTATGCTTGGGATAGATTTTATTTTTTCGCAAAGCTTAAAACTAAAAAAAACTATGCTTGGACCTGGTTTCATTTTTACACAAGCTTGAACCAGAGGAAACTATGCTTGAGGTAGGTGGTTTCATTTTTACACAAGCGTGAACTAGAGAAAACTATGCTTGCGACTTCCCAACGCATTATCCAGGAATGGTTGGTACTTCTCCACCAGCTTAAGAAGCTAGCGACTTAATTTCAGCATGAAGTTTAGAGGCTATGATAAAATTCCCCCCAAGCTTCCTTTCATCCAACTAGAAAGGATAATTAAATGGAACTTCAAATACTAGACAAAGGAATTGACTCAAACAGACAGGGGGAACAATCTGTTTCATTTTTTAACAAGTTTGACACAGGAACAAGAACTATGCTCGAGAATCCAGGTTCAATCCCCAGACCTCTGTTTCATTTTTTAATGATCTTGACATAGAAAAAATAACTATTCTCGTAACCTCTATTTCATTTTTTAACGAGGTTGCCACAGAGATGCAAAAATATCCTCAAAGTTGGTTTCATTTTTTAATGAGCTTGAAATCAGAAAACCATGCTCAAAGATGGTTTCATTTATTAATGAGATTGAAAAAAGAAAACCATTCTCAAAGCTAATCTTATTGATCATGGCTTCCAAGAGGACAACGCTCCGGGAGGACACGAGTTCAAGGAACAAAATTCAGTCATGGCTTCCAATAGATCTTCACTAGACGGAAGAGACACACTCTGGAAGGACACCATGTCAAGGGTCATGATAGGGGTAAAGAGATCAAGCTCTAAAAACTCTATCAAAGAGATCACCATGTCAACTACTGGATCTAAGTCATAAGACACTAAGCTTATAATGCGAGACTCATCTTCATCAGCAATTGAAGTCATGGGAGACAACGCCACATAATTAATTTGTGGCGGGGACGATACTGTCTGCATATAAAAACCATTTAGGGAGGTCATCCAGTGAGGACCGATGAATGAAAGTTGATCAATAGTCACAATTATTCCATCATGAGGGAAAGATATCACACAAAAAAAGAGTGGACACAATAGCTTTCATGGAATAGACATAATCCCGCCCAAGGAGTAAAGAGAAATCCAAGGGGTCTTGGACTACCATGACATCAACAAAGACATTTTTACCTCCCAAAGTTACATGAAACTGAGGAAGGATCCCTAAAGGGTGGCTGGTTCTTCTGTTGAAAGCATTTAAATAGAGTCTGGGTAACCGACACAAGCTGAGGATAACCCAAAGATTTCCAAGCAAGAGAAGACAAACTACCAGTGGATGATCCTTTGTCTATCAGCGTCTGAGGAATGTCTCGACCACAAACTTGTACTGTAATCTTGAAAGGAATGTGAGAGGGAATACAAGGTCTAGTTAGTATACCCCAATAAAAAAGGATGGTCTCATTACATGGAGGAGGTTCCACAGGAGAAGGAAGAATACCCCCTAGCATGGTAGAGTCTGTATCAACGAGAAAAACGTGAGAAGTATCAAGTTTACTCTCAAGCAGGAGGGTAGGATCGACTGATGACAAGATCATATCGACCACTTGGGTTACATTCTCCAAGGGGATAATGGGGTCGATGGGTGGAAACAAATCGACCGCTTGGATTTCACTCTCTGGTACGAGAATGGGATTGACCGAGAATGGGATCAGATCAACCACTTCATCATCTAGTTCAACTAAGGACCTGACCATATTGACTACATGATAAACTGGACTGACCAATGAAGGGACCAAATTTTTCATTCCATTAACTATAGGCGGTTTGAGAGTAATCTTGTGATAAGCAGCTGGAAGTTGAGGTTGTGAAATAGTCATGTCTTCCAGTAATTTCGAGGCTTCGTCCATATGAGGGAAAAGGTGAGTTAGATGATTCCCTTTTCATAAAATACATGGGAACTTGACTCTACTTTTCTTTTTCCCAAATGTATCATGACTAGTTGATGAGAGGTCATTAGCATGTTGTTCAGAGGCTGACGACATGGGTTGGTGAGGGTGTGTAGACCATGCTTCTATAGCCTTGGATAGACCAGGGAAATCCTTAAGAAGATGGCTACCCTTACAAATCCTGCAAGGGTAATTGGGCTTACGAGGAGTTTGGGTGATCTTGGCATCATCAACACTCCCAACACGACTAATAGTAACCGGTTTCTTTCCAACATGTCTGGCAGTGGTTGGAAGTTTGTACCCTTGTTTATTCTTCGTCTTCTTATTCTTCCTTTTCTTGTTCTTCTTATCTACTGGGTTACCAGCTGCAAAGCTTTCACTCGGCGAAGAAAATGAAACAGAAGAGGACCTTTCAAGTGAATAAGGTGAAGAGGATCTTACTGGTGAAGAAGGTGAGGGATCAACATGAGGTTTATGTTCTTGGGGGGAAGTGCTTACAACAGAAGCACTAGTTGCATTCGAGATTACCTGAGTGGAAAACAACCATACTGTTAATCCAATTTTGAGGCCTGGAAGGCTCAAAGTAGCAATGTGAGGAGGACCAATGTTTCTGTAATAACGAAAAACAAAAGGTTCCCCTGGGGTAGGGGTTCCTTCATTGGTCGTTCCAGGAATAGAAGCCATTAAATAAATATCCAACCTAGAGTCTGCTAGGGAAAACAAACAACACACGCTAAAAATTTAGTAAGCAAGCAAGCAAACAAACCTTCTTACAATGAACACAATAGTTGGTGATGAAATACAACATCGCAAGAACAATGTGTGAAGAGGCTGAGATAGAGTGGGTGGAAAAGTTACATTGATGACCTGCTTAATGGACTTACACCCTAGTGCAAGCTCCCACACATAATTGTGGGTATCCCTCCAAGGAGCCCGAGTGAGTTTGGCCAACGTCAATTCTAGTTATCATGAAGACTTGCCCCTCCACAGTCACCTTGTGTAAATACCCTAAAGAAGTAGGATACTAAGATTATCAAGAGCAATTGTGATGCTTGGGAAAACAGTTGACAGTCTGATCCATGCACAAGGGCAGGGTATCTAGTCCGAAATCAACTCGAAAGTCTTCCACTCATAATTGTGGGCATACCTTCAAGTGACCCCCATAATACGTGCAATCTCTACACCAAGACCAACAAAGCAGGGTGAGTAACTCTGCCGGTCTTAATGTGACCTCATGATTGACCCTTGTGTGAGAAGGGCTTCCCAGGAAAAAATGTAGCAATTGGATTTCACCGCTCCCTAACACAAGATTTTATGTTTGTTTGCAACTTTGGAAAGTTATCTTTCACACCTGTTCCAAAGCTCTACAACTAATCTAATGTAGATTTGCTACCAGAAAATATAAAAATGTCTAATCAATTTTTATAAGCTCTTTATTTTAAGGTTGTTGTTACCCAAGAGGAAAATGGGCATGGACTAGATGATGTTTTGACAGACTCTACACAATGCAAAGAAATGAGAATGAAAATATTTCACTTCGATGAAAGCTATATTACGAGAAGGAGAAGAAGTTTATCATTCCCAAATGTACAATCACCAATACACAATTCTTAGCTCCGTTACGAGGTTTATGGAGAAATATCTATAAAGGAAAACAAGCCAATGAAGATAAGAACAACAGAGTCTATTTTATATGGAACTATGTACGCGATCAAGGAATCATACAATATGAACAAATAACATTCATATAAGAAAGAAAAGTATATTTGTATCAAATAATGTGGAAGAAAGATACAACCAGATGCCTTGATGTTGTCAGGTTCCTTCCAACAATTTCTTTCTTCCCACGCAATTCTACTCCATGGATTCTGAGACTATAGATTTGATAGTTACTCACAATATATCTTGACAAAGAAAAGCTCAAAGCCACTCTAATCAAGCCAAACTCCCAATCTACAAAACTCAAGCTCAAGCCAATCTAACTTTCTCCATGAGAACTCCTCTCCTTTTATAAGATGAATAGGATAAGTTGAGGAGGTTAGGATGATCCCACTAAATCATGAAAGTGAGTAAGATCCAAACCATTCGGACGCCACCTCACCATAAGAGCTTCTCCTTCTAGAAGCATCGAGAAGATGCTCATTTTTCCCACATACAGGAATCGCCACACCCTAGCTATAGTGAAGCCTGCGGCGATGTCACAGTCTATCTTTAGAGAAGGGTGTGGAAATCAGGCATCGTCGCACCTTGCGTATAGTGCAACCTGCGACGATATTCCTTAATAGGGGTTTTACAAAGGAAAATACAACTTATTCTCTCAGGAAAAGTTCTTCTCCCTTCTTTCTTCAGGAATTCAGGCCACTGACCCCTCTGAAGGAAACATATAGGTTTACATCATTAACGGTCATAAGGGTGACAGAAATAATGTGTAACAAAGGGGACTTTGGAGAAAATGGAAAATTATAATGTTATCAGGTTTTTCGTTTCTAAGGAAAATCCCTCCTTTCTCCCATGCCATATATCCGACAAAATGTTTATTACATAAGTTGCAAAGAAATATAATTTCAGGTTGCACTTATTTCATGAGAAATGGAAAAATCAATTCATACCCTTGCCTTGGAAAATAGGGGAATTTGTATTTAGAAATATGAACAAAATCGATGAATTTGCAAACCACTTCCACAACCTGAATCTCAAGTATGCTGGAAAGATAAAAGGGTTTGACCCTAACGAAATTTGTGTGAGAAATTCATTTATCCACATTGTTCTAGGAGAAGAAGAAGATAATAACTTGGGCACTCCTACTCACATTGTTGGTGACTTGGAGATGGTAGTCAGTACCAATGAATTTTACAAACAGAAAGGAAAGGGTCCCAACGAGAAGAGTTCCCGGTCCCCAACTATTACTCCTAAGAATAGAACATCTTAGAGTAGTGTTCCAGCAACCCACCCATCTAGAAAAGTAATCAACAATAGTTTAGGCGCAGGAGGAGAGAACAATCCCCCTCCAAGAAAAACTAAAATCTCGCACAAACTCTCACTGAGGAAAAAAAGGAAAAACATAGTGAAAGAGGAAGAAGACCAACGCATAGAGAGTGATATCAATATATTTTTCCTCGAAGATATGGAACTCGAAGTAGACATAGAGAAACATTTTCCCAACATTAATCAATCGGGAACCACAACCCACCAGAATCTGTCTTTGGAAATCATTGAGAATGATACCTTCGATGAACAATAGTCGTTTGTTTTGAAAAGCATTGTTTTTTACAAAGAATCCAAAAAATTGATTATTAAGAAAAGTAATGTAAAGAATAATAAAGGAAAATATCATTCAGAGGTTGACCTAAGAGATATGCAACCTTCCCATATTTCTAGAATTCATAGAGCAACCGGTGATGCATTGGATGACTCCATTAAAAGTCTCGAAGCTAAAAATACAAAGTTATAGGAAATGATTAAGGAACTGGAAGATACCTTGATGCCTCTTCCACTTCTTGCTAGCCCTTTGGCAATGTTTGGACCCACCACGCCTGTTGCTAAATTAAAAGGATCCTCAATCTTACTTACATTAGCTAGGAGCTATGTGGATAATAATAGAATGGCATTGATCACATAATCTTGGGATATTTCAAAGAACATGATTTATTTTGGCTCAAGGGTGCATTCCTTCCATGAGTATTTGCAGGATGAACTAAAAAATGAACAATCTTTTTACCTTAATGATGTGGTACCCTTTGGTGTTAAAGTTTCCAACATGTTAGAGCTAAGAAGAAGAGAGGAGGACCTTCTCTCTCCAAGTTGGATCAAGAAATCGAACATGTGTTGGAAAGTAAAGATAAATAACATGAATAACATTGTTCAAACGTGCAACCAAGCCATATCAAGGAGGGAAGAAGTATTCAAAAATCTCATGGAGGTAGACCTAGCCAGAAGCACTAACGAAGTCCAAGATCCCAAGTTGATCCTCAACTCGTTATTCCTGACAAAACAACAGTTTGATGAGAAATTTGATATTTTTAAAGCATTGTCAATTGAAAAATTCTATGGTATAATTGAATATGATGAGGATGCCATAGATAACTAGCTAGTGGATTACTCCGTAAAAAATCAGGACATTGAAGAGGCATTACATGGTATTTCCCTTGATCTGAGAGACTTGGAGGGCGAGTTGTTCAACATCAAAATCCAACTTGAAATCAATGTGGCACCAATGAAAAGTTACATCGAATAATGGTTCAAGAAAGCTATCGATAAACTAACCAATGAAGGGAAAGAAAAATTTGAGACGGTTCCTGGAACCATTGATGAAAACAATAAAAGGACATCAACAAGAAAATGAAAACAATGAGAGAACATCATAGTAAGTTTATGTTGATTATATATTTCTTTTTATTTATCAAGTCTTCATCCAGTTATTCCACCTCTTTCACTAGAAAGGTTTAACCGAAGACTGATAACTCCTTTTTCTTCTTACCAGGTCTTGTTGTTCTTGTACCACCCACCATCTTCCTTCTAAAATATTATTTCTTTTATTTATTTGCTTTATGGTCCACAGGATCCGCAATCCTAGCCTTGAAGACAAACGCATTTTAAATTTTGAAAAATATGTAACAAACTATATATTTTTTAGAAAATTCAAGAGAGTTACTTTGGGAACAATCTCGACTGTGCTTTGTAACCGTATTTTGAGAATATAAAGTATTTGAGGTTGATCTATCATTATCTGTATTTGAGATTCCCATGTGTCCACTCTGTTAAAGTTCTCTTATGCATGTGGATCATCTTCTTTTTATTTTACGTGATCATAAATCTTTATCTTAAACTATGATGGATGTGAGGAAATTTTGCTTTGTTGATTTAAATGTGTGAAGTGTGTGATTCCTAGTCCTTTCTCAGGAACTTTCTTTAAAAAGAAAACAAAAACATTTTCCTTTTATTTTCTCACAATATTTATGTTTCTTTGAAATACTAGGACAAACTTCTATCCTCTAAATGAACATTTAGAAATCCCAAGAAAATCTAAAGAGGAGTACCACCTCTATAAAAATGCAGGGGGATTTACATCCTCGTGAGGTTGTCGTTTCAGCCCTAATGGATTCAACCTTCAACAATGAAAAGATTATATTGAAGGTGCATGGACATCCTTTTCCATACCCTTTGGGATGGGTGAGACAATATATGGAATTGAGAGTCACATAATAGTGTAAGTTCAATTTGTATATTGATGCAAACATAGTGATCATTAATTAGGTGTAAGTGAATGTAATTCCATTGGATGTCTGTGGAGTAAATTGGGGTACTAATCTCTATGATAGGAATGTTATATTTAATAAAAGGTATAGACAATACAAACTCATGAAGGATAGGAAGGCTTATACTTTCAATGCACATAAGGCCAAATCAAAACACTCATTGATAAGTGTAGAATATGTTAGGAGGTTGATTGGTACAAACAAGATGTTTGTATTGTTATCCTTGAGAGAAGAGAAGCAATATGGAAAATGTAATATTGAGGTTAGTGGATCCTTGGAGGGATGTGGGAATAAGTAGAATTAGTGATTGGAATAATTAATAGAGTCCTAGAGGAAAGTGTTTCGAGAACCTAATGGTTTTCTAAGTAAGAGGGAAAATTACATGAAGTTCAATTGTTGCTAGAATCTACATGACCTAATATTGAATTGCATATAAAATATGTTTTAGGGTTGTTGGAGGTAGGCCAAGGTGGAAAGAAAGACAATTTTGGGGAAATAAAGCATGCACAAGGAAAGTGACAGCTGGAAGGAAGAGAAGCACGTGCACATGCAGGGATGACCTAACGATGGTAGGGTTAGGGTTTTGGTAATGTAGTGTAACGGCTGAAGAGCCAAAAGTGTATAAATATGGATACCTAGGTATCATAAGAGAGTTATGAATTATTTTTTGTTTTTATGTAGAGTCGGGGGTTTTATTAGAGAGACTAGAGTCATTACAGAAAGTAGTAGTATACCGAGCGGATATGTAATATTTTGTTGTATGACCTATTTTGTAAGTTGTTGAGCTAGAGAAGACGAAGGAGGGTAGATCTTGAGGGTTAGATCACAGGCTGGGGAGCCTGGTGCGATCTAGTCTGCCTCATATAGATCTTACCCAACGGGGAGAAGTGTAAGCACGGGGTGTTGTAGATATGGAAAAATACCATAATAAAAGAGCAAAGAGCCATATCTTTGTGGACGTAGCCTAGGAGGGGGTGTACCACGGTAAAATCTATGTTGTGTGTTGAATGCATGTATATCTTTATTGTCTTTAATAGATATTCATATGTTTAATGAATGGTTTTTTATATTTCCTGCTTATTAGCAAATGACAATATATTGTGTTTATGAGTTATAATAATGGTTCAATATATAGTTATGATATCTCGCACTCAATCCTAGGCCCTAAACACCTGAGTCTTACAGCCAACCATTAAAGTTATCTCAGGTGGGACTACACAGTGCATTCGGTGTTTTGTGTTTCCTTTTGGTTTACCAGGAGCACTGATAGTTCTAGAGGCTTTGTTGGAAACCCAAACAGACATGAACCCTGGGTCAATAAACTCAGACAATATATAGGAGAATAAACCCATCAAGGTTCTAATGAAATGAAGAAACAATTGCAACATTTTTTGGAGAAAAGATCCATAAACCCTATTACTTCACCTTATGGGTCATCCATCATATTAGTGTTGAAGAAGGATGGAAGTTGAAGGATGTGAATTGACTCCAAAGATTTGGACAAGGTGAAAATCAAGAATATATATGATTTTCCAATGATTTTTGTTGGATCAATTTTAATAAGATAAGTTATTCACAAAGATGGTATTGAAATTAGGTTATCACCAAGTGAGAGTGGGAGTAGAAGACACTTGGATGACAGCATTCAAGAGGGTCCTGAAACTAGGTTATCACCAAGTGAGAGTGAGAGAAGAAGACACTTAGATGACAACATTCAAGACAAGGAATGGATTGTATGATGGTTAGTTATTCCTTTTGGATTATACAATGTAGCTGGAACTTTATTCATTTGATGAATGATGTGCTATGTCCATTTAATAGATACTTTTTAAATTGCATATATGGATGCCATAATAATATATAATGCTACTTTGCAATAGAATGTGTAATATATAAAAAATGTACTAGGAACACTTAAGAAGCATCGGTTGATTGCTAATCTCAATAAGTGTGAGCTTTGAAAAGAGTTCTTGGTGTGCCTTGAACATGTAATTGTTGGAGGAGAGTTGAAATTTGATCTAGCCAAGATTCAATCCATCAATAAGTGGCCTACTCCTACAACTGTGAAAAAGGTAATAAGTTTCATGGTAGCATCTAAATATATGAGGAATTTCATTTTAGGTTTTTTAGCAATAGTTTCAACTACTGCATTATAATGTTCTTGTTTTGACCCTCTTGAACATTTTTTTTTTAACTGTGTTTAAATTATTTTTTGTAGATATTTGATTACTATGCCTTATTCACACCATGAGGTAGACACACCATGCTGATTTGAATAATTTTAAATATTTTTATTCTATAGTTAATAAAAGAACCAAGACTAACTGAGCATGAGCACCTAAAGGGGATATGATACAAAAAGAGAGGAAAGGTGAGGGGGTCTAAGGGAATTTTTACATGCTTAGAATCCTTTTTTTGTTTTTCTACTTATCTTGTTATTATTGTAACCTTCATTGTTTTATGATATTGAGACTATCCTATAATCTAAATTAGAGATAAGACAAGTAGGTGAAACCAACTCCTAGATCTATGCCATCACTTATTACATTCTAGGAAATTTGTCCCTCACAAAAAGAATCTGGTTTAGGACTCTTACTTTCCTTCTTTCACTCATGCAAAAGAAGCTAATTTTGAATGGTAAGAGAGAGACAATTTTTGGAGAAGACAAAAGAGAGGAAAACATATTTTGTTTCCTAGAAAAAGAAGGTTTCCACTCTATGGGATAGAAGTGCTATAAAATGAAAATATTGTCACCTTTAGAAGAGCCAAGAATTACAAAAAAATATGCTAGAGTAAATAGACAACATCTTGGACCTTCATATTCCCACATTGAAGAGCACTGGAGGGAAGGAATTTTGAAGTATTGTCGATCAAATAAGGAATAATTATTCGTGTCTTGTGTGGGGTGAATATTATGGGTACCGAATAATTGTTATGTTTACAAGAAATCAATAGTGGGATACTTGGTTAGTTTTCTTCCTGCTCCTAAGATGGAGAGACTACCTTGCGAATTCTACATTATTCCTCTTCACCTTGGTGGTCTCATATACTATATCGGGTCTGGTATCCATAGAGGAATACCTATGGTTAGGTGGAAGATTTTTTTTCTGACATAGTTTTGCTTGGTATTTATTATTCAAAATAGATAAGCTATTAATCTTCTCTCTAGAAGTTTCTCTTTATCTTTAGTATAAGAGATATTTGTACTCAACAAGAAGAATTTGATTTTGATTAAGTTACTATTTATGTTTGAGAAATTTTTATTTTTTGTGTGGATAATATGGAAAAAGCATGCCATTGTGAGATAAACTATGAATAGAGTACAATGTTGTCCAGAGAATAATTGTAAGTCATATATAGTTCTTCTTTTCTTTACTATCCATTAAAGGATTTACTATGAGCACCAAATTTATGAGTTATGTGCCTATTTTAATATGATTGAACGATGCCCATAAACTATAGCTTTAGTTAAGTAGGGAATGTGATTTAGACTTTGAAAATTCAAATGAAAATGTAGGAGATGTTAGATGAAGGATGCTTGACATTTCTTCCCTTATTGGGTATATTCTAATAATGATTTTTGCAACATGTAGCATGCTCTAGAGTGTTCTATGAATTCATCCAATCCAATTTAGTTTTTATCTTTGTTATGTGGTTGTAGTATGTGTTGGATTACTGAGAGGGGGGGTGAATTAGTAATAGACCAATAATCCTTTTTAACCACAAAATGCAAGTGTTATATCAATGTAGTATTATCATCCAATAGTTGCAGAGTAAATAAAAAATGAACAAATGAGAAATCATACACATACACAATACACCAATGTTTTTACGTGGAAACCCAAAGCGGGAGAAAACCACGAAATACTTTTTATTATATGTATTTAAGAATTACATTCATTGGAAGCACCAACTTCCTTTGTTTTCCAATTGCAACTGGAAGGAGGATCAAACCCCCTAGTTTCTCAGGCTATAAAATGAAGGAAGATCCAACTCCCCAATTCTTTGGCTACAACCAAAAGGAGGCTACAACCCCCTATGTTCTCCAGCTACAATCGGAAGGTGACTAAAACCACCTGTCCTTTCCTCGTCCAACTGCCATGACGTAGAAGTAGGATGATGGAACCACTGTCACACTATCACTATGATACATACTATTGTAAACCTATACCAATCAACTTGTAATCAACCTATAACAACATTTACCAATAACCTGTGCCAACATGTACCATACATCAACCTATACCTCAACCTGTACCATAAACAAATGCATCAACCATGCACCAAACTTGTACAAATAACCTGTCACAATAACCTGTCAAAACAACCTATAATCAACGTATACCATAAACAAGTGCATCAACCATGCACCAACCTATACCTCAACCTGTACCATCAATGCGTGCATCAACGATGCACCAAATATGTACCAATCATGGATCAAATACACATAAACTATGACTCATCAAGATGTACCAACATCATCAAATATACACCTCATGTATGTTTCAACTCATCAACTACTTGTCTCAACAATGTACCCAACATGTACCTCAACCAAAATCCCTCATCAATTTCATCATCCAAATCTGATTTGTAACTCTGTAATAGACCTGGTGTATATGATCACATACTTTGTTGAATTCTGGCTTATTCTAGAGAGTGAACTTGTAGAGAGTTCCTTGAACAAAATATTTGTTATATGGATCTGAAAATGGTACATGGAATACTAGAGAATGTACTCTAACCAATACATTTGGTCTTACTAAATTTGGATCTCTCAAGAATAAGTTATAATATTTTTACCTGAAACACATGTTTTAGACTAGTTTGAGGACTAGCCACAAACCCTATTTTCCACGGACTGTAACTCCAAATATACAACGACCCACAACCTGAAATTTTTATTAGAGCTACTTGGATATATTTCCTCAATGGCCTCCAAATTTCATGGTTTGAATCATTCTATAAAAAAAATTATTGTGAAAATGGTGAGATGACCTATAAATAAAATACCTTAGAAAGCATCATCAAAAAAAATTATCCTCCCTTGAATTTCGACCTTATTTACTTCGCCTTCCCTATGAAATTCGGCTTAGATATATTTTGGTTACCTTAGTAACTTTTAGATATTCAATATGGTCAAGTGTCTTTAAAATGAGAGAGCCTTGCCTCTTATTTATACTTTCATGTAGCTTCCTCAAGGGGTTACCTTTTAACCATCTTAACCCACTTTCCTTATTTTAGGGTTAACCCACTTCTAACCACTTGTCCACATAGCAATTTCTCCATTAAATTTATTATTTAAATAATTTATTTTGTATCCACTTTGAATTATAGTACACTCATCACTTCACTTTATTAATTACCTTCTAAAATCTCTTAAACCAATTTCCTTATTTTAGGGCTAACCCACTTCTAACCACTTGTCCACTTAGTAATTTCTCCATTAACTTTATTATTTAAATAATTTATTTTGTATCCACTTTGACTTATAGTACACTCATCACTTCACTTTATTATTTAAATAATTTATTCTTTGCAACCACTTTGACTACATTGACCTTTCGGGGCTTCTAGACGACTCATGAGGGTTCTCCAATTTCACATGGCCGTAACTCTCTAACCGTGAGGAGTTATGTGGAGTTACACATACCACGGAAAATGGAATGACATGTACTATCCATCCATAATAGTATTACCTTCAAATATATTAAAATGCATACCATTATACATCAAACAAACTTGGGTCCATTACCCAAACCTTTGTGTTACCAGAATTCGCTACCGGACTTTCTTCAAAGTTTGACATCAATGACAACCAACCCAAATAATCAACAATATCCCCCTTTGGAATTGATGGAAACACTCTGATGCAATATTTAAGTTGTATCACTCATGCTCCCCCTTGTGACCATCGGTCCCCCTGGAACCATGCCTCTGTACTCTTTCTCCAAGCATTTACTGTTGCATCTGATAAATCTCACCCCCTTTGTCATCAATGGAAAAGGTATCTTTCCATCTGGGGCTGATCCCCCTAACTCAACTATCCTTGGGGATACTCCCCCTTACTGAACACTTCCTGAAACTGATCCCCCAAGATGAATTGCCCTCTTTATGGTGTTTCCTCATGTAAATCTAAGACATACAAAATAATCATTCAAAAGCATTCATTTTGGAGTAGAGATTACTCTGAGTCTCTTGAAAAAATACTCAAAGGCTTCCCTTGGAAGTGGTTTTGTAAATATGTCTGCCACTTGTTCTTTTGTGCCCACATATTCAACTTTGATGTTCTGCTCTGCAACCTGTTCCCGTAGAAAGTGATACTTTATTGGAATGTGCTTCATCTTGGAGTGCATCACCAGGTTATTTGAGATATTGATGACGCTTGTATTATCACAATAGATTGGAATGGGCTCATCATACTCAACTTGTATATCTGTCAAAGTTTGTTTCATCCATAGAATCTGAGTACAATATCTTGTTGCTGCAATATACTCTTCTTCGGCTATAGATAAAGATATTGATGATTGTTTCTTGCTTAACCAAGATACTAAATAGTCACCCAAGTAGAACATTGTTGCATTGGTGCTTCATCGTTTATCAATGCAACCTGCCCAATTTTCATCTGTGTAGGCAATAAGTGATATATCCTTTCCTTTTGGATACCATAATCCAAACTCTTCTATTCCTTTGAGATATTTGAAAATCCTCTTCACTGCTAATACATGTGATTCCTTTGGTGCTGCTTGAAATCGTGCCACCTGTCCAACTACCTACATTACATCTAGTCTATATGTTGTCACATATAGTAAGCTACCAATCATTTACCTACGTTTCCTCTCATCTATAGACTTTGAATCATCATCTTTTCTCAACTTGCAACTGTTTTGGATAGGAGTGGTAACTGGTTTCCAATCTTCCATTCCGAACCTCTTTAGCATTTCTATGATATACTTAGTTTGAGAAATAAAAAATGCTTGGTTGCTTTGAACTATCCAAAGACCCAAAAAGAAGGATATCTCTCCAACTAATGACATTTCAAATTCATTCTACATATCCTTTGCAAATTTCTGTCTCAACATGTCATTAGTACTTCCAAAAATAATATCATCAATATAAACTTCAATTAATAAAATACCATCTTGAGTTACCTTGATGTAGAGGTTGTTGTCTGCACTTCATTTTATGAACCCTACCTTCTTTATATATTTATCTAGTCTATTGTACCATGCTCTAGGAACCTGTTTTTCAATGTAGACTTCTTCTTCAAGTTCCTCGTTCGAAAAAGATGATTTCATGTCCATATCTGTCCATACTATGTAAGACTCTGCTACACATTTGTCCATAATTTTAACTCATATTTCACTGTACTATCATGAAGTAATACTACAACTGATTAATCTATCATATTGTACTTCTTCTAACTAAATGCACCGAATCTGTCTACTCAAATTATACAAGATGCTCGAAGGATGGTTCCCTAGTCTGTCTAAGCTACCGCATAGACTCCCCCTGTCTATTATTCATATTATCTAGGATACTCTAAGCTGGATGGCTTAGAACATTTCATGCTCTAAAGTGTATTCATCATCATCTTCATTAGTAGATTCATCATCTCTCTGAGCTCTGACTTCTTTCTTTATGTATGTGGATTCATCTTTCACTACAGTTCCTGAAAGTACAATCTCTTGAACATGTTCCTTATTTACCTATCCTTCTTTTCTTTCATTTATTTTCCAAATCTTTCTATATATGACATCTTTCATTTTCTCTGTAGAATTTCCTTGATCTCGTTTTATTTCCAATCTTGCGATCACTGGGACCTATTCTTTGTTCACTTGTTCTTCATGTTTTGAACAATGATTGTCAACATACCAACCATGATTCTTATGCTTATCTTGTAGAGAGAGTGTTCATTCTTCATTGCTATACTGATTATGCTTTCATATTCATGTTCTCTTTTGAGGCTCCTGTATGTGGTTGTTGTTGTTATGTTGTGTTTCTCTAGGAGGGACTATCATTCTACAATATTTGGCCATGTTTCCAAAGTTATTGCACTTGTAGCATTCCACTTCAGTGCTCAATGATTCAAAACTCTTGTATCTTATTCTCTTTGTTTCACTAGGCCTTCTTGGATAACCATTTGGTGTATGACTTTCAAAGTTGTTTATTCTTCTGCTATTAGCTCTGCAATTTACAGCTTTATGTCCAAAATTATTGCATGCATAACATAAACGCAAAAATATAGTTTGATACCTGGGAGTTGAAGATATTCTGAAAGGAGTTATTCTTATGAATCATTCTTCATCATGAGGCCTATTTTTTTTCTATCAGTCATTGATTCTGAAATCTAAATCTTCTCGGTGGAGGAGTGTCCCTATAATATTCCTTGTAGGTCTTCCTATCCCCTTTGATTGTTTCTGCATAAATTTTTTGATATGTTTCTTGTTTTGTTTCTTTGGAGCTTGATCCATTTTCTGTGTGATTATATCCAAGTCTGGACTTGTCATGATTAGGCCTTTGACTGTTGATAATTTCATCCAAAACTTTTGAGTTTTTCTGCATATTTTTCTTTTGAAGATCCTTTCTCAATGTGACAATCTCTTCTTTCAAATTTCCAATGATCCTATATCTTTATTCTAATTTTTATTTGAGTTCTTCTTCAATTATTTTATAATCTTCTATTTGAACCTTCAATTCTATTATGATCTTCTCTAGTTCTTTGGTGTCTTCCTTTTCGTCTAGTTCTACTTGTAGCTTCTTGTTTTTCCTCTTGTCTCTTCTTATAACTTCTATGGCAGTCAACAATTCTTCTCGGTAGTCAACTTCTTCCTCTTCATATTCTTCTTCGGTGTCTTCTTTATCAGAGTCTTCTACTTCCATGAATATAACTCTTTTTGTCTCATTGTCACTAACTTCATCTTCATCCGATGAGGAGATGTCTTCTTTGGTGCATAATATTTTCTTGAAAACTTTTTTTGTGGTTCCTTTTCCTGTATATGTTTGTTTTCTATTTGAGTAATCTTCATCATTCCCCTTATTTTTCTTATGAGGACATTTGTTAGCAAAATGACCAATACAATCACAACTAAAACAAATCAATGGAAGCTTACCTTTATATCTTCCATTGGTTCCCTTGTTCAATCTCTTGACAAAATTTGCCATTTCTTCATCATCTTCCGAGATGTCACTGTTGCTGCTATGTTATTATTCTTTTTTATTTTCCTTTTTCTTTGACCTTTTGGATGTTTTGAAAGATGCTTCTTTTATATCTGTATTTTCTTGTTCAGTTCTCATTTCATATGCTGTGAAGATTCCATGTAGTTCATCCATGCTTATTGAGTCTAGATATGCTCTTTCTTCTAGTGTTGATATCTTAGGATCAAATCTCATAGGACGAGATCTTAGTACCTTTTGAACAATTACAGATTCTTTAATTTATTCTCCCAATCCTCTGATTGCATTTACTATTTCATCGACTCCTAAGAAGTAAGCTACAATATTCTCATCTTCCTTCATCTTTAGTTGTTTGAATTGACCTTTGTAAGTTTGAAGCTTTGCTACTTTGACTTTTGAATCTCCTTCATAAATATTCTGAAGTTTGTCCCAAATATATTTAGAGGATTTACAATGCATAACTTTGGTGTATATTGATTGACCAAACCATTAAGAAGTGCATTTGTGGCTTTGGAATTATTTTCACCGAGTTTTATTTCTCTTTCACTTGTTGGCGGAACTGCTAGTTCTTTGTATCCATCTACTATAGATTGCCAAATTTCAAATCCATGTGCATGCATATATGTTTTCATCTGTCTTCTCTAGAATGCATACTTTTGTCCATCAAACTGTGGTATTCCATGTTTATACATGTTTTTTCTCTCCATGATCTACCTTTCAATGGTTAAACTGGTTCTTGAAGGAACCAACTTTGATACCAATTGTTGGATTATTGAGAGGGGGGATGAATCAGTAATAGAGAAATAATCCTTTTTAACCACAAAATGAAAGTGTTATATCAATGTAGCATTATCATCCAATAGTTGTAAAGTAAACAAACAATGAACAAATGAGAAATCATACATATACATAGTACACCAATGTTTTTATGTGGAAACCCAAAGCGGGAGAAAACCAGGAAATGTTTTTTCTTATATGTCTTTAAGAATTACATTCATTGGAAGCACCAACTTCCTTTTTTTTCCAATTGCAATTGGAAAGAGGCTCCAACCCACTAGTTTCTCAAGATTCAACTTGAAGGAAGCTACAACTCCCCAATTCTTTGGCTACAACCAGAAGGAGGCTACAACCCTCTATATTCTTCGGCACAATCGGAAGGTGGCTACAACCACCTGTCCTTGCCCCATCCAATGACCCTGACGTAGAAGTAGAATGATGGAACCACTGTTAGACTATCACTATGATATACACTACTGTAAACCTATACCAATCAACCTGTAATCAACCTGTAACAACCTGTACCAATAACCTGTGCCAACATGTACCATACATCAACCTGTACCTCAAACTGTACCATAAACAAATGCATCAACCATGCACCAAACCTGTACAAATAACCTGTCTAAATAACTTGTCCAAAAAACATGTAATCAAATTATACCATAAACAAGTGCATCAACCATTCACCAACCTGTACCTCAACCTGTACCATCAACGAGTGCATCAACCATGCACCAAATATGTCCCAATCATGCATCAAATACACATAAACTATGACTCATCAAGATGTACCAACATCATCAACTATACACCTCATGTATGTGCCAAATCATCAACTACATATCTCAAACATGTACCCAACATGTACCTCAACCAAAATCCCTCATCAATTTCATCATCCAAATCTAATTTGTAACTCTATAATAGACCTAGTGTAAATGATAACATACCTTGTTGAATTCTGGCTTATTCTACAGAGTGAACTTGTAGAGAATTCCCCGAACGAAATATTTGTTGTATGGATCGAAAAATGGTACAAAGAATACTAAATATTGTACTCTAACCAATACATTTTGTCTTACTAAATTTGGATCTGTTATGAAGAAGTTATGACGTTTTTACCCGAAACACTTGTTTTAGACTAGTTTTAGGACTAGCCACAAACCCTCTTTTCCATGGAGTGTAACTCCAAAAATACAACGAACCAAAAGATGAAATTTGTATCACATCTACTTGTATGTGTTTCCTCAACGACCTCCCAATTTCATGGCCTGAATCATTCTATAAAAAAAATTATTTTGAAAATGGTTAGATGACCTATAAATAACATACCTTAGAAAGCATCATCAAAAGAATTTATCCTCCCTTGAATTTCGTCTTTCTTACTTCACCTTCCCTATGAAATTCATCTTAGATATCCTTTGGTTACCTCATTCACTTATAGGTATTCAATATTCTCAAGTGTCATTAAAATGAGAGATCCTTGCCTCTTATTTATATTTTCATGTAGCTTCCTCAAGGGGTTACCTTTTAACCATCTTAACCCACTTTCCTTATTTTGGGGTTAACCCACTTCTAACCACTTGTCCACTTAGTCATTTATCCATTAACTTTATTATTCAAATAATTTATTTTGTATCCACTTTGACTTATAGTACACTGATCACTTCACTTTATTACTTACCTTCTAAAATCTCTTAAACCACTTTCCTTAGTTTAGGGCTAACCCACTTCTAACCGCTTGTCCACTTAGTAATTTCTCCATTAACTTTATTATTTAAATAATTTATTTTGTATCCACTTTGAATTATAGTACACTCATCACTTCACTTTATTATTTAAATAATTTCTTCTT
>JZKD02S2124722.1:810339-875137 GCA_000966675.3 Picea glauca
TCAGTGTTTTTGATTATCTTTCTCCTGGTTTGTACACCTTTGTCTTTTTCACCAATTATCTGACTTGCAGGATGATTCTTTTGAGTGATTTTGGAGGAGGAATTTGAAGTTGTCTATTGATTTGAGTCTGTCTGAATATTTGCATCTTCATCTGGCTCTGAATCTTCTTATTATGATTCTTGGACCTGTTCATCTTCAACTTCATCTATATCCTTTGTTGTTGATTTAGTATTGTTCACCTCTCTTTTTGGGATTCCTTCATCAACTTTTATGTCAATACAGTCAACCAATCTATGTAGCCTATTATTATAGCATCTGTATCATTTACTATTTGTAGCATACCCTAAGAAGATGCATTCATCATGCATGTCATCATACTTGCCAAGGTTCTCATCATTATTCTTTATGTAACACTTACTCCCAAAGACTTTGAAGTGTTTGATTGAAGTAGGTCTCCCATACAACAATTCATAAGGTGTCTTGTCGGTGTGTGGTATGAGGTGGGATTTGTTAAGAACATGGACTAATGTGTGTATTTCTTCTACCCAGTAGGTTTGACCAATGTTCTTCTCATTCATCATTGACCTGGCCATTTTTTGCATTGTTCTAGTTTGCCTCTCAACTACTCCATTTTGCTGTGGAGTTCTTGGGATTGTGCATTCTCTCTTGATCCCATGTTTATCACAAAATTCCTTGAACTCACTTGACATAAATTCACCTCCTCTATCTGATCTTACTGCCTTTAACCTCTTGCCTGTTTGATTCTCAGTTAAAGCCTTAAAATTTTTAAATTTCTCAAATTCTTTAGCTTTTTCCTTGAGAAAGGAAACCCAAGTAAGTCTGGAGTAATCATCATTGATTAGCATGAAGTAGTGTTCTTTCCCTGTGCCTTCCTATCTTGATGGTCCACATAAATCCATATGAACTAGTTGGAGTGGTTTCTCTGTTGAAGTAGATCTCTTGGATTTAAATTATGTCCTGGTAAGCTTTCCTACTTGGCAGAGTTTACACACAGAATCTTATGGCTTTGATATTCTTGGAAGATCTTTTACTGCCTCAAGATTTTTGAGCTTGATTAAGTGATCAAAGTTTAGATTTCCAAGTCTCCTATGCCATAAACAACTCTAATCATGTTTTCTTAGATGACATTCTTCTCTATCTTCTTTCAGCACATATACATTATTTTCTGTCCTTATGCCTTTAGCCACCACTTGTCCTAAGTTTACATACTTTATCTTGCAGTCCTTGGAAGTGAACACCACTTCACATCCTCTGTCACACATTTGACTTACACTAAGTAGATTATGTTTCAGCCCATCTACAAGCATAGCATCTTGGGCTTTTCCTTTTCTATTACTTAAACTCACCATCCCTTTACCCTTGATTTTACCTAGAGCATCATTTCTAAAGGTTATGTTTCATGATTTGCTTTAACTTAGATATAGAAACTTACCTTTGTCTCCCGTCATATGTTTGGAGCATCCACTGTCGATATACCAATGGTTCTTTTGTCTTTGAGCTGACAACACTAATCCACACTTGTCACTTTCTTTCTTCTTCCAAACCTTGACATTTTCAGCAGGGGAATTCAAATCTGGTTCATAGTTCCTTAAGCGTTAGTCAACATCTTTATGTCCATAGTTATGACATATGTAACATTCTGGTTCGTCGAATAAAGGATCATAACGACTTTTATGCTTAAGTTGTGTCCCTTTCCCATCCATCAAGTGATTTGCAGTTTGTGGTGGTTTGTTACTTGGCTGTCTCATTTTTTGTTGTGGTAGATATCTATACCTTGAATGTCTTGATTGCTCATATTTCAAATTTAAAAAATAGTTTACAGCTTTATAACCAAAGTTAGAACAGAAAAAACAATATCCATAGAAAAAACATTGGTACCTGGAAAATGGTTGTCTTCTTTGAGAAGGTCGATTTATTCTATGTTGATGATTTCTTTGAACAGAGAGTACATTATTTCTATGATCTATAGTTTCAGTTCTGGTACCTCTTTTGTTACTCCTCCTGGGCAGTTGATTATCTTCTTTTGTTTCTACTGGTTTTTTGTTGTCATAGATGGTAGATTTGACAAACTTGATGGGTTCTTTGTTGCTTGGTTGATCACTACTTGATCCCTCTTCATAACCCAGACCTGTTTTCAGATTTGGGTTTCTTTGTTGATTCAGAATGGTGGCCAATTCTTCTGAGGCTTTGATACTTGACAGATTCTGATGATACAAGGATTGAAACTTCTCCAACTCTTTCCTAGTTTTCACTACTTCTTTTTCCAGAGTTTCACATATTGCCTTATTTTTTGATAACTGTTGTTTCAGAATGTATTCGATTTTATTTGCCTCTTCTAATTCCACTTTTAGTAGGACAAGGTCTTCATCAGGTTCTTTACTGCCTTTCTTGAACTGTATCAACAATTTTTTTTTCTTTCTTGTCTTAATTCTGAGTCTATCAAGCTCTTCTAGTGCATTGATCAGTTCTCCTTCCAGGTCAACCACAACTTCTTATTCATTAGCATCACTTCCTGTTCTTTTATTATCATAATCCTCTTTGGCCATAAGTATGAAGTCATTTATTTTATCTTCAATAGAGGAGTCATTGTCTTCATCATCTGAAGGATCATCATCATTGTTTACACAAAGACTTTTCTTCTTAAAATTCTTCTCTTTAAATAATTTTCTGTGTTTGTGCTTCTCCTCATCATCATATGTCTTATCCTTTCTTTTGTGAGGAAATTTATTTGCAAAATGACCTATCTTACCATAGTTGAAACATTTGAAAGGCAGTTTACCTTTTTATTTGCTTGATCCCTTCTTCAATCTTCTCACAAATTTTGCTTCAATTTCATCAAGCTCAGAATCCTCATTCTTGTCTGCCTTAAATGATGCTTCTCTGGAGGTGGGTTTATCTTTAACTATTCTCATTTCATATGCAGTCAATGTTCCTAGAAATTGATCAAACTCCAAGGCTTTAGATCATTAAGTTCTTCTATAGCAGAGATCTTCAGGTTGAACCTATCTGGTAGAGATCTCAAAATTTTCTGAACTAAAGAAGGTTCCTCAATTTTTTCACCAAGTGCTTTCATTGCATTTACCAGTTATTCAACTCTCAGAAAGTACTTTCCAACAGTTTCATCCTCTTTCATCTTCAACTATTCAAATTGTACTCTGTAGGTTTGAAACTTGGCGTCCTTTACCTTCTCATTACCTTCATAACTACTAATGACTTTGTCCGACATTTCTTTGGCAGTTTCTAGGTGCATAACTTTTACAAATTCTTCTTTTTCAAGCCCACTCAAGATAGAATTCATAGCTTTAGCATTGAAGTTGAATTCTAGATTTTCATCCTTATCAGCTAGTAAAACTGGCTTTACATAACTAGTATCTACCACATCCCAGACATCAACACCTAAATCCATTATGTAGGTTCTCATTCTAACTTTCCAAACGACAAAGTTTGTTCCATTGAATAGAGGGGCCTTATTGGTTTAAGTTCCTTCATGGCTTGACATGTTTAAGCTCTAGGATCTACCGTTAGATAAAAGGGGTTGTCTCTGATACCAATTGTTGGACAATTGAGAGGGGGGGGGTGAATCAGTTGTTACTATGCTTAAACAATTATATCCATTTTTAAACTCAATATAGAACACTCAATGATGATCACAATAAATAATCAATAGAGTATTCAAAATCAATCACACACATGTATAATGCAGAGACAGATATTCTTGAGGAAACCCATAAAGGGTGAAAACCTCTTTTTCTTTATATGATAATTATTTTCTGTACATTATCATTCTTATGAGAACTGACTCATAATGAGGCTACCACCTCTATTTTGAAAGCTTCTACTTGATGAGAGCACCAACTCTCTAGTTTCTCTAGAACCCCCTAGAAGGAAGCACCAACTGGATGGAAGCACCAACTTCAAGTCATACAGGCACCGACCTGTATATCAGAGAACCAATGTTCTCCCTTGCACCACCCTGCCACCCTGGTTTCTTTGGCTACAACCAGATGGAAACTAGAACTCCCTATGTTCAATCACCTACTTGAAACTCCAAGTACAACAGTCCTCCCTAGCACCTCCCTTCCACCCTAAAAAATGAAACTTTTCTATCAGTAAATTTATCACAGTGATACAATATTTATCAATGGATTACCGGTCTCATCACTATTCTGCTACATTACTCTGCTGTGTCTACATCATTGTCTTCCTACACATACTCCTTGCACTTTTTGTTCTTGTTCCTTTTATTCTCTATGCACCATGTCCCTTCTATGCACCATTCCTCTTCTGTGCATTTCAAATGTTGCACCCTACCTCCATATACATGCATGAATCACTCTCAACAACAGCCCCCATCTCTTCTTTGTTCTGCATTTTTATAGTCTATGTGCACCTTGTGCATGCTATATGCACAATGCTTCTACATGCTCTCCCCCACACCACTGTTCTCCACATCGGGATATTCACTCCCACTCCACTTTTCCAACACTTCGCTCCCTTGAGCATCAACACCCACTCTCTCTATTCTGCATCACCTTCTCATGTCAAGTCCTTTGGTGATCATCATGGCAAATCTTCTTCTTCTTTGGTGGTTACCCCCATCTATTCATCATCACTGGATGTTATGCTAAGATTCCTTAGCTTCTCTAGCCGTCTAGACTCTTCATCCTCTCTTGCATCTATCAATCATCTCTATGATCAATCTTCAGTCCACTGGAAGATGTCTCGAGACTCTTCAGCTGCTATGGAAATCACCCTGAAGTCTCTTCGAGTCCTCTGAAAGAAACCATCAGTGGTTTCTAGTAGTTATAGTGCGAACCTATGCAGCCTTATGCCTTTGGCACCTTTCACCTTTCCTTTCACATGTTCCCTCAGGTGGTGACCAAATGCCTATTTAGAAGGTGCTTTCGTGACTCGCGTTTTGGGGATTCTCCCATGAGTCTCCTTGACTCCTTCCTATGGAATTCTCGATACCCGGAATGGAGCCTAGCTATGCTAGCTCCTTTTATTCACATGACCATTGGTGATGACCTAGCGCTTATCCAGAAGGTTCTTTCACAATTCACAATTCAGGAATCTAGAGATGAGGCATCTCAACTCTTCAGGTCGGGATCTCTGAAATGGAGCTTAGTTGCATGCTACCTCCTCCCTTAAACCTTCGTCGATGTGATCTTGTCTATGACCACGAGCTAGACCTTATCGAAATTTTGCATATTGAAATTCCTGTGATGAAGGGTCTTGACACTCCAAGTTGCAATCGCTGAAACTCTGAAATGGAGCCAGATCAATGGTTCATGCTTTCTCTTGATCAACGACTCAAATTGAATCGTTGTTTTGTGTTTCACAATTTTGGAAATATTGTGGTGAGACTTCACGACTCTCCATATCGTGATCTCCAAAATGGAGCTTGGAAGCTCTAGCTCTACTCTCCATCTCTCGACGATGTGACCATGAGATATGACCACTGGCTAGTCATTTGAGCACTTCACTCTTCAGATCAATGGTCCATGCTCCATGGTGAACGAACGACTATCCTTTGTTCCAAAACTTCATCTTTCAGGACTTTGGGGGAGTATTGATTCTAAAACTCCCAAAACTAAACTCCCGAAGTGACGTCATTCTTGCGTCACTCAATTATGTGTCATAAGCTGAGTGGTTGCCACGTGTCACTCAAAATTGTGATTTCTAGTGGCCTGAAATGTCGAATCAACTTGACACTTGTCCTTGTATGATTGCACCACATGTCCTCCTTGATGTACGTTGCCACCTGTCCTTGCTGACGTGGTCTGTCATGATCTACCTGCTGGATCTGATGGCCTAGATTAGTTCTCGATCCAATGACTGAGATTATGTCACGATTTCTCATATCGTGACTTCAAGAGGTGAGGGCACCTCCTCCCTTTGACTTTCCAGTCAGCGAAATAATGATCTTTCACCACGTGTCCTTCTTGGATCGATGGTCCAGATTTCTCCTTGATCCGACGGCTCAGATCTTTTCGCAAATTCGCATATCGCGAGTTGGAAGGTTAGAGCACTTCTTTCCTTTGACTTTCTAGTCAGCGTAATGTTGAGTTGTGACCATGTGTCCTGCCTGAAGATGGATGGTCCTCCTAATTTCATGATTTTGTAAGCCCGCCTCTCCTTGCACTTTAAAGAACGTGCAGGTTCTCCTATATCCAATGATGGTCATACCCCATGCTCAAATCTAATGCCTGAGATCTGTCCTCCATCTATGTGCTCCTCCTCTCTAGATTCAGATCTGATGGTCATAAGGAATTCTGAATGGGATCCAATGATCACTATCGCTTCTCCTCCCAAGCTTCTCCTTCCTATGTGTTCTTTCCATCAATGACAAGCGCATTGTTCCTGTGAACATGCCAACATGTTTGGGAAGAGCTAACTGGTAGGCCATAACACCACTTTATTGAGAATGATATAAGGACCATAAAACTTGGGTGTAAATTTCTGACAATGTTCTAATTTGAGTGAAGTCTTCTTATAAGGTTGCAGACAAGGAAATACCCAGTCCCCTACAACAAATTGATGTTCATAATGATGCTAATTTGCTTGTTTCTTTATATGATTCCAAGCCATGACCAAATTTTATTTGAGCATATGGAGAATCACCACTCTGACTATAAGATTTTTTTCAACCTATTGAACATTGGAGACACCTGGCATGTAGTAGAGAACCGACAACATTTTTTTCCCATTGAATGGTTCAAAAGGAGTCATGCGAGTGGTAGTATGGTAAGATGGGTTGTACCACCATTCAACTAGGCATAGCCACTGATTCCACTGATTTTGTTTGTTGAATGAAAAACACCACAAATATGTTTCCAAACACTTGTTGAAAGCTTCAATTTTTCGATTATGAGTTTGGGGATGATAGGAGGTGCTGAGATGCAATTGGGTTCCCTAGATCCTGAACAATTATTGCCAAAAATTGCTAGTGAAAGTTGGGTCTTGGTTAGAGATAATAGAATGAGGTATTCCTTCTAGTTTTAATATATTATCCATAAATATTTTAGCCACTGTGAATGTGGTGAATAGTTTTTCAAGAGAACAAGAGTGATGAAATTTGGAAAGATGATCTACTACCACCATTATAACTAACTTATTGCCTGATTTATGTAAACAAACAATGAAATCCATAGAAATATCCCTCCAAATAGTAGGTGGAATCATGAGTGGTTGAAGTAGGATGGGAGCCTTGACTGTTTCACCCTTATTTTGTTGACAAGAATCACATTCAACCATAAAGGTCCAAATGTCATGATTCATTCCTTCCTAGAAAAACAAATGTTTGATCGGTTCATAGGTATTGGTAAACCATGAATGCCCAGTTGTGGGTGAAGAACGAAACTCAGAGATAACCATGGACTTAAGTTTAAACTAGTTTCTTAAGTACATGTGACATTTATAGTGAAGCTCTTCATTGTTCCAAGAGTACCCTGGTGAAGCATTAGAATCCTGTTGCAAATTTTGGATCATTCCAAAAAGTTTGGGGTCTTGCAACTGTTCCTGGTGAACAACCTGAAGATAGTATGCTACAATGAATGGGAGGGAAAAGAGGGACCCTTCATCTTCATATTTCCTTGAAATCACATTAGAAACAACATTTTATTTTCCCTTATTGTATATGATCTCATAATAATATCCAAACAACTTTTTCACCCACTTTTGTTTCTCCGAGGAGGAAATTATTTCCTCTAAAAAATAGTTGATGCTATGATGATCAATTTTAATTTGGAAGCATCACCCCAATAGATATGGGCACCAAATATCCACTTCATGTAGAATAGCCAACATTTCCTTTTCATAGATGGATTGGCCCAAATGTCACTCTAATAGTTGTTTTCTAGTGAAAACCAAAGAAAAACCATCTTGCATGAGGACTTCCCCAATTCCTTTCCTTGACACATTGCCTTCTAGGACAAAATCCTTAGTGAAATCCAATAGTTCTAAGACAGGGATTATGCACATAACATCTTGCAAGGCTTGTAAGGATTGATTAGCTACTAGATTCCAAGTGAAAGCATTATTTTTAAGGAGAGGAGTGAGAGGTGCTACAATTTTTCAATAATTCAGAACAAACTTGCAATAATATCCAATTAAACCCAAAAAACTACACAAGATTTTAAGAGTTTTAGGGCAATTCCAATCCTTCATAACTTCAATTTTCTTATCATCCACCCATACACCATCCTTTCCGATAATATGAACCGTGTATTCTACTTGCAAGGTGCCAAAAGAACATTTAGATTGTTTGAGAAAAAGTTTGTTCTTAGAGAAGAGATGGAGAGTTTGATCCACATGGGTGACATGGGCTTGCCAAATTTTACTATAGATGAGAATATCATCAAATAAAACTAAGGAAAAATGATGGAGGAAAGGATGGAAGACATGATTCATGAGACTTTGAAAAGTGGTGGGGGAATTACATAGGCCAAAGGGCGTGACCAAGAACTCATAGTGACCCTCATGAGTTCTAAAGGAAGCCTTGTGGATGTCTTCCTCTTTCATACATATCTGGTGGTAGCCAGAATGGAGTTCAAGTTTGGTAAAGTATTGAGCACCACTCAATTCATCCAAAAGGTAATCAATGATAGGAATGGGAAATTTTTCTTTGATTGTGAGTTTTTTGAGAGCCCAAAAATCAGGACACATGTGCCAAGTTCCTTATTTCTTGATAATCATGAACACTAGAGAAGAATAGGGGCTGGTACTAGGAAAGATAAAACCTGCTTCTAGCAATTCTTGAACAATTTTCTCAATTTCATTTTTTGTGTGCAAAGGGATGATGACAAGGGTGAACATTGGGAGGAAGACTTCCTTGGAATAGAGGAATGGAATGATCATGGATGCCATGGGAATGGGGAATTCCATTGGGAGTGTTGAAAATATCTTGGTGTTGGGATAGTATAGATTGGAGGTCAGGGTGCACAAAGGGTGTCTCAATGGAATTAATGGAATGGAGTTGGTAAATAATTCCATAATGACGTTTTCTGAGTAGCATTTCCATTTGGTGTCAACTGACGATCTCAAATGTTCTTGCTATGATGCCTTGGAACTTATAATATTGTCCATCCTGTTCGAATTGCATGGTTAGGTGCTTAAAATCCATGAGGATGGGGCCGAGAGTTCGTAACTATTCAACACCGAGTACAATGTCACAATCTCCCATTTTGATAGCAAATATATGAGATTTCATGTGGTACTGACCAATTTGTAGGAGCTCGTTTTCATAGTTCCCCCCACATTTCATGGAACCACCATTGTAAATCATGATTTGAAAATTGTTGATGACACATATATAGGAATTGAGTTTTTGGGAAATGAATCGATGAATGAAATCATGGGTGTTAAAACTATCAATTAGGATTATGAGTGTCCTATTCTTAATGTATCCAATTAGCTTCAGGGTTTGGGGAGAGGAGAAACTAGTGAGGGCATGTAGGGAAATAAGAGGGTCAACTTCTGGTGGATCAGTGGACAAAGTAGAATAATCTTCTCAGGGTAGCTCTTCCACAGGGGAAACTACAACCTCCTCATCAACAACATCCTCATAAATGGGCATAAAAATATTTGGTTACTTACACTTGTGGCCCAAAAAATATTTTTCATCACAATTATAGTAAAGAACCTTGAGTTGGCATTCAACCATTTCTACCCAATTTAATTTCTAGATCTTGAGAGAGGTGGCATGAGGAGAAGGATTGGTAGGTTTAGGGAAAGGAATAAAATAGGATTTTCAGTTCTAGGAAAAAATAACTTGTTGTTCTTCGTTGGCTTGTTTAGTGGCTTCCACCCAAGTTTGGAGGTGAGAAATTAGGACATGAGCTCCTATTTCATCCTTTAGGAAATTGATAAAGCATTCCCTGAAGAATGAATAAGACGTTCCCTCTATTATAAAATCCAAATTCTCAAAGGTGGAGATAAATTATTCCACTATCCCAAATTGTTTCATCTTGGTCAAATGATCCAAATGGTGGGTGTCAGTGTCAAAGCATTTATAAATTTTGGCCACAAACTTTGTCCAAGAAACATACCCTTGGTGTGATTTTTTATGCCATTACCACCACTACCAACATTTATTATCCAGATAAAGGAAACCATAATGATGTTTGACCAATTCATCAGTGATTCCATGCAAGGAGAAATAATTTTCCATTTGTGTGACCCAACCCAAGGGATCTAAGCTATCAAATTTGTTCACCTTGAATATGGGAAGACACATTTCAAGATGAGGTTGATGGGAATGAAAGTCTTGGTAATGGTAAGATTCAACATAGTCATGGTGGTAGGTTTGTTTAGAGGAAGCAGGGCCCTTGAATTGACTCATAAAGTGGGCCATCTAGGCTGAGAGGGAGTCTATGGAACATTTCTCGCATCCCACATTAGTTTTGAGGGTAGTAGTATTTCATTTTAGGGTAGAAATATTGGAAATGATTTCTTAGATGGAATTCTTGTTTTGTTCATTGTCGACAAGGAAGATGGTGAGTTCTTGATTGTGGGTAAGATCCATTCAAGGAAAAACAAAAAATGGGAAGGTGGGTCCACATAGAAAAAATGTTACAGATGAGGGGTATCATGGTGGATAGGGAGAAGAGAGGAAGCCAATGGGATATAGGTAAAATAAGGGTGTTGGTAATGGTGGATAGGTCCACGAGAAAAAAATTACAAGTGATAGGTATCGCTGCGTTCAGGGTGAAGAGAGGGATCCAATGGGATATGTAGCAAATAAGGGTGTCGGGAAGGGTGGGTGATTCCATGGAAAAAAAAAATCCTTGCAAGTGGTAGGTACAACTGGAATCAATGAAAAGAGAGGAATCCATTGAGATAGGTCCTAAATAAGGTTATTGGTAGGACCACTATGATATTTTTTTTTTTAACTCCTCTAGAGTTATACTCCAGTTTGAAGAATGTTACAGTGATAGAATTCACAAAGTGTTAACAAGAAAATTTGTATAGGAGTGTCCTAGCCATAATGTAGGAAACAAGGTTACACAAAACAATATCTCTTATGTTCCTTCTTTTTTATGTTTCATTTGTGAGGCTTAGGGTTTGTAGGGTTCATACAAACAAGGGTTTTCCCTATGCTATAGAAATCTGATATACATACGAGGTTGAACAATAGTAATCAAACCAATATCTTAGGTCACCAACTAAAGAGGATCTACCATACCCTTGGTCCTACTACCTGATTACCCATTTACTGGAGAGTATCTTCCCAAGTGTTGTTATTGGTGTCACTATAGCAATCAGGCGGTCGACCAAATGATCTAGAGTTGGGTTCAAGAGACCTAGGGTAATCCCAATATACTTGATGGTATGTGGGAGTGATGGTCATGTATAGATTTTTTTTGATGTGGTACTACTTGAATGGTACCAACATGTGTTACAAAGGTTTACAACAAGGTGAAACACCTATTTCGTGTAACCCCATGAAACCGTTTGTATTTCCTGCGTGTAGTTTTCCCCACCATAGTTTTACCCACTGAACAATAGATCTATATACTTTAAATACACTGTAAGTATACATCTCTACCCTAAAAACAATTCCCACAGTTTCTATAGAGTAAATTTCTCTAATACAACGTTTTAGGTACCAGATGTATTATAAATAGTAGAAAACAAAAATATAGCAGTAATTTCCAGTGGAACAAAAATATGTAGAGAACCAACACACCAAAAATGATGCCTTTATTGATATAAAGCAATGTTCACTTTCCTCTTTAAGAGGGAAACCTCCAACAAAGAAATGCTCTATTACAATAATTCTTAGGACAAATCTTTCACATACAATCTACTCCTATTTATACTACTTCTATCTTCCAAATAAATTTCTATAGGAAGATCTTTCTAAAAGTGGAAGCTTCGATTAGGTCTTCTTACATTAGAATTGTTCACTTTATTAAATAGGCCTTATTAACTAATGTCATCCTTTATTACATGGAAATTGTATTATTCTACCTATGAGAGGGGTTAGGGAGGCTAGGTCCCTAACAAAATTTGGTATGAATCCTTAATAGAAAATTTTCAATTGTGCATAAATCATAATGAAATTCCATCACTAAGATGTAGCATGCACTCTTTTGTCAAATAATTATTTGATTGGTCAAATTTCCAAAGGAAAACTTATGGGATATTGATGCCTTCAAATTGTTGTCTCAAATTATTCATTGCAGAACATTTTGGCCATTGGCCAAGTGTTGTATATCTTATGTTGGTGAATTTCTCCCAAACCAAATAAGTATTGGGCATGCATTAGGAAGATTTTGTTGATGCATATTTTTTAATGGCTAAGAGTTGTCCAATTAGATAATTGGGTTATAATTGGAGTGGTTTATTTTGCATACAATCCTTAACAAATGGAGGAAATCCATGGTGGGTGAGTTCTCCCATAGATATAGACATCCACTAAAATCATTTGGGCATCCAATGGCATTAAAATTTGAATGTTTGTTCTTCTGTTCTATTATTTGTTAAATTATTTTGTTAGTTTTTTTAATCTTGATACATTATGACATTTTTCTATAGCATGTATCAATTAATATATGAAAATTCTTCATTTTCTACTATATGAAAAACATGTAAGACTAGTCTATATAATATTGCACCTACACTTCATTGAATTAAAATCTAGCTTCTATATAATAGGTACATTACAAATTGGTATCAAATCCATTGGTCACAAAACTATGGATTGTATGGTCTCATGAGAGATGAATTCCAATGTTTTTGGTATTATGTTAAGGTACCAAACATGTCATTTTTAATACAAAGAGACTATTTGTTTTCTCTATACTCAAAATTGTATGAAGTTGTTGAATGGAGAATGTTTTATGATGATTATGAAAGTGTCTAGATGTTGAAGTAAGTGATTACATTTTATCATGCACTAATACTACAATCATGACATATTGATGTCCACCCTTTACAAACTCTAACATGTTTAAATGTTGTGCATTTTTTGTTGATAAGTTCAGTGGCTTGTTGTCAATTTGATTGAACACCTAGAAGGATAATATCCCTATTGATTGACAATACTTATCCTTACTCATTATATGTGGGGTTTAATGAATGGGCTTAAATGTAGTTTCCTTGTTCTTAGGATGGTCATCTTTAAAAGTAAGGACCTTTTTCACTCATGTTGTTGTAGATGATCGCTAAAATGAAATTAACTTATGGGTATTATGAAAGAGTTCAATTGATGTTAAAATAGTTAGCTTGGGTAGTATATTTTATTGCTAATGAGACTTAGAAGTAACACCCTTAAGTGTCATGTACGCATTTGAATGAGTAATTTTCTTATCCTTATAACTTTGTAGAGTGAAGTTGTTATTCACAAACATAAATGTATATGTCTATTAACCTAAATTCATTTCTATTGATATCAATGCATGAAGGGGTTTGACTATCGAACAAGAAATTGCACTTGATATTTTTTGGGTAATTCCATTAGTACCTAGTTCTCATAGATATCATGTTTGGGCTCACACTTTACTAGAGTATATTAGTGAGAACTCCAAGGTTGCTAGATGGGATGGTGAAAGAAACTATGGGTATAAAGTAGTCTAGTATAGAATTAAAATATATTACCAAATTCCATTACCTAGTGTTCCATATAGCATAGAAATGGCTAGTAATTGTATGGCTACCAATAGAGCTAAGCCAACTTTCTGGAAGAGAGCACATCTCTTTTACATGAAGAAATAAGGAAACAATGAAACCTGACTAGTATTGATGACTTATGAACTAGAATATGCACTTATTTTAACATATCTGAAGACAAAGACATGGACTCACTACAATACCTTCATTTCAATGTCACCAAGGAGATATATGGAAAGCAATTTTGAACATAGGGAATGGAAGAAATCCCATAAGAGTAAAACAATTATTATCCAATTAAAAGATATGTGTTTAGATAATGTTTGATCATATTTGAATCTACTTGCTATGAGAGATTGGAATTTGAATTTAATTGATTCTATGTAATGTCCCCAACTAGGCTAGGTGGGAATATTATGTTGTTTTTTCCCAAAGTTGTTATTTCTTCTAATGTAAATGTGCCAACACTCATATTAATGATGTTGTTAACTTCTTACAAATAATTTGCTCAAATAGTAATATTGGAAAACAGATTGCATGCATCCATTACAGAAAATATAGAGCAGATAACCATGGAATCTTATTATGGATAGAAAATTCTAAAATGTTAGCGACAAAATGATATCTAATGGATGTAATAACAATTGCACAATACTCCTAAGCACACAAATCTAATGGTTTCCAGGAAACTGCAAAATCTACTAATAAGAAAACCTCGAATGATGTCAATCTATGATGTCCATTCATCCAAGGCTCTCCAAGCCCAACCCTGCTATGTTATAGTAATTTATGCTATGAAAGAGACCCTTCAATATTGATCCAGTGAACTACTGCAACCCCTGATTTGAAAAGGTCCTTTTGGGATGACTACTGGACATCTAATGGGACCTAGTGGGACAACCTATGCTCAACTTGATGGGATGTATCCTTCCACAGTTATGCAAAACTCTCTTGGCACCTACAGATACGATGATAGGTCTTCTCCAGAAAAATGTCATAAATCCCCTATGCAAGTTGATATACCTCCAAACTCCCTCCATAATGAAACCAAACACCACAATGAGATCAAATGAGGAATCCAGATGAATCCTCCTCCTTGTTTTTCTAGGGTGGATATTGCACCACCAAAACTAAACTGAAATGGAAGGGTTTTTCCAAACCCTAAATAAAACTTGGCTCAAGCAACACATAAAAAAGAGTTCAAATCATAATACCAAAGAGAAGGGTTACCCCTCTACTTATCCTTCCTTTGGTCCTTCTGGATCTTTCCCCTTTTTGACCAAATCAAACCATCACTTTATTTTCCATCCAATTCCAATTAAATATAATCATTTATTTCATTTGATGTCACTTTTAGGATTTGTCATTATTTTAAATCAGTGATACCAAATAAACCTCCTTAAATCCCTTTTTCCTTGTTGATTATAGCCTACAAGAGTTGTATAGGCTATTGAGTCATCCTCTGTCACAATCAATTATGAAGGGATGTTATAGTACTCCCTTCCCAATATTGCTTGTCCTCAACCAACTCCAAATCACGGTGCTATAAAATATACTCTCGTTCCCAGGTAGAATCTTATGTGGGAAATCCTCTCCATACAATCAAGTGATATAGAATGACCTTGCTACTCAATATCCATTCCATGACAACAAGAATACTCTCAGGAAACATAACCAAATGCCCTTCCTCATATAGTGGAGGAATATCTGCTGAAGCAATGATCGATTTTCCCAATTCCTTCTTGAGGTAGGATACATGGAAGGTGTTGTGGATCCTGCTACCCCCTGGTAGCTCCAACTCATATGCTACTTCCCCAAATATCCTTATCACTATGTAGGGTCCATAAAAGAAAGGCTTTAACTTCTTTTAACCACTCTTCTTCATCGATGAATTTCTATAAGGATGAAACCTAAGAAATACTAGATATCAAACCTCAAAGTTGTGTTCTACTCTATGCCTATATCCATACATCTTATGTTGATTCTGAGAATCATGCAAATTCTCCTTCAGGACTCTCAAGATGTCCTGACTTTCCTGCAAGCAGTCTTTAGCCTTGGTTTCTCTTCCCTCTCCAAAATATAAATACAAAAAATTTGGAGCTTCATAGCCATACAATGCTATGAATGGTATCAACCTGATGGACATGTGATGATTAGTACTGTAGAAATTCTCCCTAAGATGCAACCACTTTATCCATTATTGTTTCTACTTTGAAACATAGTTTCTTAGGTACCCCTTAATCCATTTTTTTACTATATTGGTCTACCCATCTATATGGGGGTGATATCTAGTAATAGGTTTCAACTCTGTGTCGGATAACCTGAACAACTCCTACCAAAATGCACTAAGAAACTTGCTATCCCATTCACTGACTATGTTTCTCGGAAGATCATGGATTCAAAAAACCTCCCTGAAGAATAGATATGATACCTAATATGTGTTGTACTCTATATGAATGGAAACTAAGTGTGCATATTTAGTCAATCTATCCACTACCACATAGACACATTCCTGGCCCTACACCTTTGGAAATCTTGTGATCAAGTCCATGGAAATGCTATCCCACTTCTACTCCAGAATTGGTAATGGATGAAGTAGTCCTACATGATGTGTGAACTCTAACTTGTTATATTGTCAAATCATGCATTCCCTCACATGACAAAGTACATCCTTCTTGAGACCCTTCCATGACAATCTCTCCCTCATCTTCCTATAGGTATTTGTATACCCCTGGTGCCCTATCAATGGTGTGTCATGTAATGCCCTCAAAATATTATCCTTGAGTGTGGACTCAGGGACAAGATGGATCATATATTTGTAGTAGATGAAACATCTACTACCCTGTACCTATCATCGTAAATACTTCCCTCCATCATCTCACAATCAAAGGTATTCTTGGAGTATTCCACCAAGAGATTGGACTTCATGTATGCTTAAATCTCTGTCATGGAGAAAGATATTGATCTCTTGGGTAAAAGTGTCAACTACTATATTCTTCTTTCCCTTTACATACTCAATGTCAAAATCATATTCCTACACCTTACTCACTCAATTGTTTTTCCTCTCATTCAGGTCATGCTACTCTAATAAATATCTCAAGTTGTTGTGGTCAGTCCTAACCACAAAGAATCCTCCTACCAAGTACTTTATGAATTTGGCCAATTCATGCATAATGACCAACATATCCTTATCATATATAGGATAGAGCTTCTCATGATCCATTAGCTTTATTCTCTTGAAATCTATCGGGTGTCGGTTCTACATAAATAATACTCATATCCCCTCACCAAATGCATCACACTCCAAGAAAAAATGTTGCGTGAAATCTGGGAGTGCTAATACTGGGCAAGTGCTCACCACTCTCTTCATTCTTTCAAATGATACATGTTCCTCCTCTGACCATCAGAACACCCCCTTCTTGGTGAGTTCTATTAATGGTGTATCCAATTGTGAAAATCCTTTCACAAAGCACCTATCATAGCTTCATATCCTGAAGAATCCTCACAGATCTATGAGTGACATGAGGGTGGTCCAGTCTAAGATGGTATGGATATTCTGCTGATGCACCTTTACTCCCTCAACACCAATCACATACCCTATATAGAGGATATTTTTCAACTCAAACTCGCACTTTTCCTCCTTGGAAAAAAGAAACTACTCCTCCATAATGGTGAGAATCTTGTCCACATGCTTCAAATGTTCGTCTCATGTCCTGTTGTAGATAAAAAGATCATCAAAGAACACCAGTAATAATTTCCTTAATTGTTTGTTGATGGTATGGTTCATGGATGACTTAAAGGTAGCTAGTGCATCAATCAACCCAAAGGGCATGACTAGAAACTCATAAGGCCCATAGTGACACATGAATATTGTTTTATGGATATCCTCATCTCTGACCCAAATCTGGTGGTATCCTGATTGCAGATCAACCTTTGAGAAGTACATTGCCCCATGCAACTCATCAATCAACTCATCAATCCTGGGTATTGGGTATCAGTTTTGATGGTTTTCTTATTTAGTGCCTTTTAGTCTATACACATCCTTGTAGTGCCATATTTTTTCTTCACCAATACAACTGATGAAGCGAAAGGACTGGAGCTAGGCATGATATGTCCCATCTATAGAAATTCCTTTATGGCCTTCTCTATTTCATCCTTGAATCTCTTCAGATGCCTATAGGGGGTGGTGATCATGGGCTTTGACCCCTCTTATATCTCAATTCCATGCTAAAACCTTGTGTGAGGTGGTCTCCCTGCTAGAAACGGTTAAAACACCCTTTCATGCTATTGAAGCAAAGCCTGGATATCCACAGGGTATTTTTGGTGATCCTTTGATGGCTTCTCCATGGGGATCAATAAATATGTTGTGAAAGCCACGTCCCCATGTCTAAAAATGGCCTCCATGCACTTGCTAGAAACAATCATGGGGTAACCTGTCAACATACCTCTTAGGATGACTTGTTTTCCACCCTTGTCTTGGAACTCCATCCTCATGTCCCAATAATTCATGTGGATATGTCCCAACGAGTATATCCATTGAAATCCTAACACCACATGAGTATGTTCTAAATCCATGATATAAAATTAATTAGTCAACGTATAGTTTCCCAATGTAACTTCCAATCCCATGATCCTCTGAGTACACTTCATGTTGTACCCATCAGACGAAGAACATGTTCACGAACCAATGACCTCATGCATCTTTTGCATGTGCCATATGCAAGCGGTACATGAAAAAGAACCTTGGAATAGCAGACAATGAGGAAAAATGCTAAAAAAGGAGAGGAAACCACCAATAGGGATAATGGAATCCAAGACACTGCACAAATCCCAATGTGTGAATAGATGTATTGTCATCGAACACAAGGGAAACCACCCAATCAATGACCAATGATGAAATGTTGACTATTGGGTTCAAGGTTACCTACCAATGAGGAGAGTAGGACCAGGGTTCTCAATAGGACTACAACTTCATGTGATACTGAGACACACTGAGGGTATGGCCGACATGCAAAGTCAAGAGTTCTAACGAATGGCCAACATAGGTTGATAGATAGCCTTTGAACAAGAGCATGATACATATGGAAGACTCTAGTAGAATAGATTCAATGATGAAACTTTGAGATGCAGGAGGCATTAATCAAACTCTCCATAGGGACTGGAAGAGTAACCAGTCGAGGGAGTAAACTCTCTGTAATGAGCTCAACTGCCTAAGGTCATGCTAAACCCAAAATTTTGATGACAAGTGGAATAAAAAAATTTCTTCTCTTTTCAAAGGCGACACAAATGCTGCCAATATAATATAATATTCCCTTCCTACTCGTCCTTTTTTTTTCTCATAGTCAAATGAATGCTATGATACAGAGGAGGGAACGAGTGTCGCAAGTAAGCAAAACTAGTTCTAGCATTGGAACATACCTATTCTCAATGCAGGGAGGTGCATGCGGGAGATGGACACTCAGGGGAATGTTTCCTCTTGGGTATAGGGTGTCAAGATCTAAAGGATATAAACAAGGCTCTGCTTGGTTGATGATGAAAATTGTTGAGGTGAGAGGCTTGTAATGCAAAAGAGGGAACCGACAATAGGATCAATACTGCAAGCAAGGGCATGAGATGAAATTACAACTTAACACCAAAAAATGTCCTTTTTCATAATCTTAGTCTACTCGGTTTGAAAAAGGGATAAACTTGCACCAAATAGACTTCCTTTTAGATCCAATTTACAAGTGTGAAAGAGACAAGTTCACTCGACAATATTTTCACTTTTTGAAACGAGTCAGAAAAGAGATTAAATCAAACTCGTTTGGGAGTCATCTAGGTATAGGTCAACATGTTTATGAGTAAGAAATGAGGTTCAACATAAATTCATGTATTAGCTATAAGGGACTCTCGATCCTAGGGACAAAAATATCTGCATCGACACCGAATGAAGCATGGGATCTAACTAGGGTACCCATGTTTGGTAAGTCTCTACCATTCGATAACAACACTTTTAGTTGCAGATAGAAGGTTCTGTGTCGCTATGAAATGGGTTCGTACCTAAGGCATATGAGTGAAAGCCATAGGACGATGCAAGTGTGCATGATGTACTGGATACCTATCCTATATGATGGGTAACAAAAATACCTGTCCAAAGTTACGAACGGGCGACATGGCGCTAAACACCGTAAGAATCCCTAGATAACAATACAAAAAACAACTCCATCCACTGTCGTATTAGTCCATTAGGACAAAATATTGGACGAAACTATACAAAGTGGGTAAAATTTTGCTATAGATAGTAAAAAAAACCAATTTTACTATACCATTTGTATTTTTACCCAAATAGTGGATTTTGGACCAAATTGCCTCTGAAGTTCAACTGATGATTGCGGGAGCTACAAGCGATGGAATCGAAGACCATATGGACCTGGTAAATAATCTTTCTCTCCACTTTCTTTTCAGTGGATTAAATTTTGTAATTGGGTTCCATTTTTAAAGTTATTTAGGACGCAATTTGAAAACTTAGGTGTACATGGGCTATAGTTCATCGGGTCATTGCAAGCTTATACATGGATGTTAAAAAAAAACCTCGTGTATAAGCATCCCTATACGCGACTGTGTACACTACAACTTGTGTATATGTCCGTGAAAAAAAAATTAGAGGTTGCTAACTCAAAAAAAGGTTTGAATCTTGCAGGATGGTCCTAGAGTGGAGAGAAAGAGAACATGAGGAGGTAGATGTTGCAGTGGAGAGAAATCCAGGGCCCAAATGGATTTGAAAATATGTGGGCTATATAAGTTTTGGGCTCTCAAAGGTATGAGGGCCTAAGTGAGACTGCTACAGTTGCTCTTAGATTATTGGGATCTACATAGTGAGAGCTTCAACCTTGATGGACAACCATTAAGGATTGAAGTCAAGGACATCTATTTCTTGACATAATTGCCACGTTTGGGTGAGGTGGTCAAAATCAAATCTCGAGGTGCTAGGAGTGGCATGAAAATCGAGGAATACATAACTTCTCATTGCATTGTAGGGACCGAGAAGGTCGGTGGTCAACTCCCCATTCGAGCGATAAACAATTTAAGTCTCAATATTGTTGTCCTCATTTTGACATGAATCACATGATCAACCTCTTTGCACAAGGCATCAAAGCCACTTATGTTCTACTTAGTGGAGTGCTTGAGACCCATGGTGTATGACTGGTGCACTCACTACTGGCCAACATGAAGATCTAGCTGACAGAATGCAAACAAAGTAGTAAAAGGAACTTCAGGTTCACTTCTATCCTTTGTAGATTTTTCTTCAAGTGGGTTCCAGGCTTGGGACCTAGAGTTGAGATTATTCCGTGTGGACCTCGCGATTCAGCCATGGCATGGTGGACCGAGGTGATGAGGCGACAGGGAGGAGGTAGGGTGCCAACACCCTACAATGATGACTTCTTCTTCTGGTGGAGATGACAGGTGATATATTTGGATGACTACCCTTACACAGGGATTGAATTCAGAGGAGATCCTGACATGACATACACACCAGGATCCGCCTACGGAGACATAGGTATGTCAAAGTTTTTTAAATATTTCATTTTTTGTATTTTTGTATTTTTGTATAGGAAAACAAAAATATTTTTGGATGATGTTAATTACTATTTAAACATGTATGTGATGCAGACGTAGGTCCACAACGGTCGAACGAAATTCCATGACATCGTCGGAGGAACTAGGGAGATGAGGTAGCAGGAGGGTACACAGAGAGAGTCCTTCAAAACATGCAAGGAAACCCATCTCGTTTGACATAAAGGATTATTATGGTTCAGGTGGAGGATAGGTCAGAGGCTATGAAGCAAAAGGTGGCAGGTGTGCCCCATTCTTGGGTACGACTCTTTAGGCATCTCAAAAATGTCGTAGTTTTCTATCATGAAACTCATTCGGCTCCACAGGCATAGATGTCATGACAATTGTATCATCGGATGTATATGTATATTGCTTGTGTTGGCCTCAATTTTGTACTATAAACATCATATTTTTTGAAATATATATAAAAACATGATTCTTCGGATCCAATTATGTTACAATGTGTACATTGATCAAAATGTTTTCTTAGGTTTAGTTACGTGACAAATGCCAATATAAAATTTTTTTATCATATGCATCGGATACATAATTAGAACTCATAGGTATGTGATGATAAGTAATAAAATCAAACTATCTTTCCAAAATTCATACCCATAGGAATCGTCGGAGTAGAGTAGGGTCATGCACATGGTAACTGTTGTTCAACTGACATACTACTAACTGGGAGTCTAGGCGAACCTCTAAAGAGAGAATACCATGTGAAATGGCATAGCACAAAAGTTCTATAACACCTCTACATTCGACCACATTATTCGTGGATGGCCCTAGGCATACACCACCTGAAGACACCAATAGAACCTCGGGTGAGTAAATAACCCAAGCAATGGAAGCCAAGTTTCGTCTATGACAACTGGACCCATCTATGAATCCTAAGTAGATCGAAGATTCCGTTGAAATCTTCCAACCAAGGGAAAATCCGATAAACAAGTTGAAGATAAAAATAAAGGGAAAAGATATATACACTAAATTACATTAGTATACAAAGATTTATGCCCAATATTGGGGCTCAAGTGTAATATATTTTTAAATAGAGCCCATTCCTAGTCTCAACAAACATGTTCCCTTCATAATCTTCTAATTCATAGGCTTCTTTTTCTAAGACACATCGCAAGATGTAGGGACCATGCCACATGGGTTTGAACTTGCCTTCCCCCAATGGTTATTTGGCTTGATCATATAGAAGGACCAAGTCACCCTCAGTGTACAACCTAGGATAGACAGACTTATTTTATTGGACCTTGACCCATCTTTTATTCACTTCGATAGTCGTAGAGGCATCTCGACGTTGCTCATCTAGACTCTCTAGGTGCACAAGGAATTGTTCGAGATCGGAAGTGTCAGGTAGGATTGAAACTATCAATATAAGAGAAGGGATTTTGCATTAAATATGTAAGATCTACTCTACACCGTGTACTAACTAGAAAGGAGAAAAACTGGTGCAAGTCTTGACCGAGGTTCGGTATGCCCAAAGTGTTGGATAAAGCATGATATGCCAGTCATATTTTCTCTGGCTGATAGTTTTATGCAAAATGCTCTTGAGAGACTTTTTCATGGCCTCTACTTGTCCATTTTCATAGGGGTAGTAAGGGGAAGAATGACCATGCTTAAACCCTAGTTTAGATGTTATTTCTTCCATCATTTCATTATGAAAATGATTGCCATGATCAATGACAATATCACTTGGGATTCTGAACCTGGCTATAATTTGATTGAATATGAAGAAGGTGATAGTATTCCCATCGGATTTAACTATAGGCATGGCCTCGGCCCACTTAGTAAAGTAGTCAATGACCACGATAATGTGTTGATTCCCCCCAGCCAAAGTTGTGTTGCAATCCACAAAGTCCACCTCTCACTTGGTGAAGGGACCGACGGTCATGACTGGATGGAGAGGAGTTGGATGCAAGTGCATTTCTGAGTGAAAACCTAGTAGGGGTGACACTTCTTAACCGATTCAATGCAATCTTTAAATATATATGGCAAAAAATAATGGGCTCGCAAAATTTTATGGGCCGTCGCAAGCCCAGATAGATGACCACCATAAGCCCCACTGTGGAAGTTGTTTGGAACAGACTCAACTTCTTCGTGAGTTAAAAAATGACGCAATATATTGTCTACTCCTCGACGATATAGAGTGTCGTTGATGATAAGATAGTTCTTAGCTTTGTATTGTATATGTCGTCAGTCATCTCGCAAGAGATGCTAAGGGAACTTCAATGTTTGAAGATAGATAACAATATATCCATACCAGGGGTCTAAAGATGAGACAAGGAAAATGTGTTCATATGAAAATGAATCAACATGAATAACATCCTCATCTAACCGACGAAAGTCAGATATTAACTCTGCAAAAACTAGTGATTTTTTGGAATTCGCAGAAGCGAAATCGAGATTGAACTCTTGTAGAATGAAAATCCATTTATTGTACTTTCCCCCTATGATACGCCTGGGAAGGAAGTATTGAAATGGATTGATATCGAAAACCACAGTAGTTTTGCAAAGCAATATATAATGTTTTAATCATTGGATTGCGTGAACGACATCCAAAGATAGCTTTTCAACGTGAGAATATTTGAGTTTAGGTCTGATTAAGTTTCGACTAAGATAGTAAATGATGTGGTCATGGATATCATCATCCTCCTGAACCAACACCATACCAATCATCTCTTCAGACGTGGTGACATAAAGCAAGTAATCTCTATTGTAGTTTGGAGACTTCAGTAGAGGTGTTGATACTAAGGATTTCTTCAAAGCATTGAAGGATTCTTGGACTCTCTCATCCCAAATAAAAGGAGTGTCCTTCTTCAAGAGACGCATGAAAACCTTAGTAATATTGGCATAGTTTACTATAAACCTTTGTAAAAAGTTATCTTTCTCCTGTAAACCTTGAAGTTGGAAAATAGTGCACGGGGGAGGCAATCGAAGTATTGCCTCAACCTTTAATGGATCTACCATTATCCCAGTCTCAGAGACTAAAAATCCTATAACACAACCTAACCTAACATTAAGATGAATTTATGAGGGTTCAACCGGATGCGATAATGGTGACATATTTCAGAGACTAGCCAAAGATGCTTAGGGTCATCCACTCTCTTACGGGAGTGAGAAAAAAGATTGTCAAGATGGGATTTGACTAAATTCTTGAGATCGTGAAATGAGAAGGTCATAGCACATTGGAAGGTTGCTCCAATGTTTCTAAGGCTGAAAGGAATATTTGGGTATGTGAAAGTACCTCAAGGGAAACTAAATAATTCCTTATGCTAGTCCTCGGGTTTAATATAAATTTGGTTATACCCAGAAAATCCATCAATGAAAAAAGAAAATTCACTTCTCGCACACTCGTCAAGAATCTAATCGATGAAGGGTGTCGGGAAGTTGTCTTTAGGAAAGGATTTTTTCAGGTCATGAAAATCCATGCATACGAGGATGGTTCCTTGATTTTTATTCACAAGAATGGGATTGGATACCCATTTAGTCAAGGGAATCAGGTAGATAAAGCCAACATTAAGCAATTTTTATACCTCTTCCTTAATAGAAGGGGCCTTCCTGGGATTGATATCTCTAAGACGTTGTCAAACAGGCTTACCATCTGGATAATTTTTATTCTTGTGTTTGAAAATTTGAGGGTCGATTCTTGGCATCTCTTCATATGACCAAGTGAATACATCTCATAATTCCTTGAAGTGTTCAGTGTAGATCAAAATTTCTTTTGGCGAACAATCTTCACCAATGTATACATTTTCAATCTTGCGAGGGATACGAGAGATATCAATCGTGACGATAGGGGAGATACTCGCCATGTTTCCTTCAGCATAAATGTCGTGCATATCAATTCAAACTACGACGTGACCAGCTATCTCGCTCAAAGTAGATCTAAAAGCATCTTGCTCAATTCTAGCAAGCTCTGGGAGAAAAGAAGAGCGATGATGCATAGCATCCCAGGGCTTGTTAGAATCATTCATGGCCTCAATGATAGATTCATCCAAAGGAAAAGTCTCATTGAGGCAGTCACGTGAACAAGACGATGAAGTGACCCACACGGGCTCTAGAAAATGATCCTCCTCATCCGTCTACGAGGTAACAGGATCTGGATCGGCTGAAGAGTCAAGAACAACTTGATATGTAATCTCTTATGTCAATAGTGGCATGGCCATTCCAGAATGTAACTAACCTTCACAAGATGTCGTCGAGGAAGGTAGGGTCTAAGGATCATTAAAATAGGAAGTGTGGAAAGGAATGGACCTTTCTAACAAAACGAGCCTACTAGACATGGCGTATATATGGTGAACCGATTCCATGAAGTTGAAGGTACCCATAAGGGATGAATACATTCCAACATCGATATTATTAGTTTTCGACTAAGAATTGTCGATCACGGGGATCGATGGTCCAACAGATGCACTGGGACTAGCATACACAAAGGATAATTGATCAATCATCGCGATATTCCCATCGGGAGGAAAACAAGGAGTACAGGAAAAGGACAATATGATTGTAGTCATAGCGTAAGTACAATTTCATCCTAGTAACAAGTTATAGTCGAGGGGTGCATCAACCACTTCGACATCCACCTCTATCGGCTTCCCACCTAATTCGATCAGAAAGGTAGGAAGAATACTGTGAGGGTGGAAGGAACGATCGTCAAAAGTAGTAAACATGGTCAGAGACTAAGAAAGGGTCAGAGAGTTGAGGGCTTTACAACAGACGAGGGACATCACACATTTTGCAGCGCCTTCATCAACAACAATACACTTGATGGTATACTTCGAGTAACCCACATTGATTTGGAATGCCACATGGTAAGGCAAGCGATGCTTCACATATGTGACGTCAAACTTGATAACTTTTGAGCCACAAGGATCTAGAGCTCCTAACTCAAATAGCAAGGCATTCCTCTATGAAGGAAATTTTTGGAGTACCTCCAAAGCTGACATCGCACAAGAGGTTTGACCCAGGTCCTCAACAATAGAGTTGTTATCACACTAAGTTTCCTTGGGTCTTTAGCCTTTACTTTCATCTTTTCCTAAGACCTTAGATTTTAATTTTTTATTTGTCTCCTTTTAAAAGTGTGTTTGTTTAGGTCCCCTTGATAAATAAATTTTTAAGTCATGACGTATGTTTTGATCCTCACACAATTTTTTGACTTAGAACCATTTTTCATGACTTATCTTTTGATTTCCTTCATGACTTGACACTAGGATCGACTCAGTCCATGATCAGCGTGATTTGGCATGCCATTTTCCTCGCTCATGCCCTTGTAGCCTTGCCTTGCTTTCCCTTTTGTCCTTTTCTTACTGTCCAATCATTTTTTAAATGGAGCGCTGCCAAATCATCAGGATTTTCCATAGCACACTCCCTGTCCATCATATTATACCATGATTTTTGGTTACGACATTAATATAATCTCTTCCTTGTTTTCAATACCAGGGGTGGTTAAAATATTCTTTCAAGGTTTCATATTTATGAGCTCTGATAATGGTTTTTGAATTTTGAAAAACTCAAATTGTTGCACTACACAAACTACCAGTTCTAACGAGTTGGCAACAACACTACTAGATTTGATGTTGAGGTGGATTCAGAGGCCGAGTTGCTCCTGAATCTTTCCATAGATTTTTCTGAGGCCTCAAACTGTCTTTATTCCACACATATTCCACGTTTTCCTCCTATACACATCAATTTCAAGGAGAATTAGCGCTCAGAATTTTCATAATTATCGTGCCTACATAGCTAGAGGAGAGATTTCCTCACACCATCCTATCAGTTTTTTCCCTCCATTCAAACCTGCAGATCTCACCACCTATGTATTGATTTTTATACATCTTCCTACCATTTCCATTGAGCTCACAGTATCCAAGCAGATCTTATCCTCTGCATGCATAGTGTGCTACCTAGAGAGGCTACTCAAACTATATTGTTTCTCCCTTGCCTCCTCTGACAGTTGAGTCGGGTCGTTTCAACCCCATTTTCAAAGACCATTACAGGGTACCCTTTCATCATATATTTTTCTCAGTGTTCATACCTATACACATTCAAGGGAGGGATTTCTACAGCCAGTTTTAGCTAGCTAGCAACCAATCTGGTTTAAGGGAAATTCTTGTAAAGGGGCAACCTTGTCCACTTGAGCTTTGACTCTTTGATCCTCCTAGTTATCACCACTCCATAGCCCTAAAATATATTATCCTAAACTATGGAGACTCCTCAGAAGAAGAAGTCACACAAGGGAGGTAAGGTGGTTAGAATTGAGCCTATAGACATGCATCTATTTGAGGTAGAGCCCATGGCCAGAGAAGTTTTTCAAAGGGTGGGATGCCTCTCCTTCTGCCAAAATATGCAAAGAGGTCATCCTGGGGTGACAAGGTAGTTTTCCTTACATTTTGATAGCCTAAATACCAAGGTAGGGAACCTAGAATTTGAGTTGTCTGATACCTCTATTTCAACTACTACAGGAATCCCTATCACAGGTGAGAGCTGATTTAAAGCCATTGCCTTAGATACAGCCTATGCCAAAGATTTCCTTAAGCATTAATATCAAGATGATAATGTTTATAAAGGTGTGCCAAGAAATCATTTGATTGAGAAATTTGAAAAAATATTGAGGATCATTCAGAGGTACTTTACGTGTGAAGGGAGGTTCAATACACTATACCAGTACCATATAAGGCTTCTTCTTCATTTTACTGGCAAAATTGAAATGAACATTCCCTACTATTTTCTAATGAGCATAGGCAAGATATCAGACAGGGTTCAATCCAACTCCAAGGCTGTGGATACTAACATATTTCACTCTGGGTTGATTAGAATGCCGGTTTCTGAAGAGTTGGGTAAGAAGGATATCTCATGGGAACATTTCATTATTGCTTATCACATGAAGTTGGATATAGCAGCTACTCCTCAGTCGCATATAGAAAGCCCTTTACCATCCACGAGTGTTGCTAAAGTAGGTACTAGTAAGAAGAGAAAGAGCAGAGTTCTTGTTGAAGATCAAGAGGCCATCAAGGAGGTTGGAGGAACTGAGGAGGAGGCTTATCATTCTCCACAGAGAGACCTTTCAACCCCTCCTCCACCAGAGTTAGAAGAATCCCCTACTTCTACTAAAAATACTGCAAAGAAATGGAAGAAGCTACACTTCTCATATTCTTCAGCGGCCAACATCAAGGCCAGAAGACTTTTCACAAGATCATTAGCTCTTAAAGAGGTTGTTGAAGAACATGCCCTACCAAAAGTCTCTATCCTATAGAAGAAGAAAGATAGTGGCCAAGGTATTGGAAATCTTGTGGAGAAGAAAGAAGAAATCCCTGTATAGAAGAAGAAAGATAAAGGCAATGGAATCAAGAATCCTATTGAGATAGACAAAGTAATTCCTATGCAGCAGGAAGAGGAAACCATGAAAAATCTTGTTGAGACTATTCATATCACTACTCCACCTGGCAGCCAGACGTTCAAAAGATTAATTAGGAAACTCAGGGATGCTAGGAAGGAGGTGGCTCATGTGAAAGCATAAGCCATGTCTGACAGGGTTAAGATGAAAGAAATCATGGATGGTTACAGCCACACTCTTGATCTAGCAAGGTTTGCGGCAAGAAAGGCCCGACCTCTCCATAGGCAGGTCAAAAACCTTTACAGGCAGAAAAGAGACTTTCAGTCTTAGACCAGAAAGATCAAAGAAGAGTTGCAACATTTCCATGATGAGATGGCTCAAAGAAACTTGGATGTGTTGATTGAAGCTGTTATTGAACAAGAGAAGCCAACAACCAAAGAAAGCATATTTCTAGTGAAGAAGCCTACTAGTGCTAAAGGGAAGCATGTTGTTTTTCCAAAGGGAAGTCCTCCTTCCATAAGAAGGAGTGCCAGGTTAATGAAGTAACTGGTGAAAGGTGAGCTCCATTTTTGAATATGGCCCCTGTTTGCAAAGAAAAACAATTGACGAAATACTACATTTTCCACCTATACAGGCTATACAGGCTTCTAATACTTACAGTTCAGAGTTTTGGGTTTTCACAAATAATTAATCCCTTCAACAGTAGTAGCACAGACATTCCGTAGTGCTATGGCGCTATGGAATAGTCTATTTTTCATGTTCCACCAGTCTTCTACCTATAACACTGCCAAATCACCTAAGACTAATGGCGCTACTAATACCCAAGGTTGTTACCCATTCTATCAATGTTCAAGTGAAGGTGCTATGAGTTATGATGGCGCTGTTGAACTTTTAACAGAAGAGTGAATTATATAGGCAGGCACTACCAAAAAATTTGATAGGATACATAGGCGGGTGCTACCAAAATTTTGGGAGGATACATAGGTGGGTGCTACCAAAATTTTGACAGGATACAAAAGCGAGCGCTCCAAAATTTTTCCAGAGGCTAAATTTTGCACATAAGACACACAAGCTTGGCGCTACCTTTTCAACTTTCCTATTTTTGAGGTTGTGCTACAGAATCACATGAAATTTGGTAAAGCTGCCACAAAGTGCGCTACTCATAGCACTACCAAATGATGCTACCAACATATACTAGGAATCAAGGAGAGTCGAGCTAGCATCTTTATGAATAGTTGTTGATGGGGAGAATTGCAAAGACAACAGCTGGCAGCATGATGACATATACATGCCCCTGAAGGAAACTTGGCAAGCAAGGAGTTGCGCATCAAAGGGAGATTAAGTCAGTTCAAAGATTGGTTGGATTAGTGACCAACATTTTTCTCATTTTATAGCACAAGTTGTTAGTTAAGTTGTTAGATGGAATAACTTCTTAGAGACTTTCATGAGAAGAAGGCCAGCTCACACCTCTAGTTGTTGCTTTCACTTTTGTTATAAAAAGATAGATGAAATGATTCAGTAGGTTCAAATGGTTGATATAGGCTCCCTTATACTGTAATATTTTGATGAAGTTACTGTGAATTGGTTATGTACTTGATTTCAGACATCTTGGTTAATAGAAATCAACTTTCTTATTCCAACTTATTTGCCTCTGATGCTAAAGTGTTCATGCTTGAATGACTCACATGAATTGTTGTGGTGATATTATGATGTATGTTTGATTATAATATTATTATGATGTTTCTTTAGTGTACTTAAATTCTGAACTCAAAAATATCTTGTGTTAGATTTTTTCTTCCTTAGGTTGTTTTCAAAGCTGATTTTTACAACAACCTCTACATTCGTCTCACTGAATTTTTCCCTATGTTCACATTTACTCCCACTTATTTATTGAAGTTAGTCAAGACCTCGATTTCTCATGCATGATAGCCCAGATTTATGAGTTAGAAAATTATCATATTGAGTCTTATCCATTTGACCCCTCAAAGACTCATTTACATTTACACATAACCCGATGGGTATTGGGCTTACCTTCCATGCAATCTGAAGGTGATTCCTAGTGCTAACATTCTTGGCCTCGTTGTTGGGGAATGATTTGAAGACATTTCCCTGGGATTGAACGACAAATCTTACTAGTTCTAAAGGTGCATTGGAACTTAGTACCTTGAAGATTGCAGCTTGCATCTGGTAACTCCATTGTTTCAGCTCTGGTGCCTAAAGGCAGACATACAAGATCAAATCCATAGCTACCTTTGGTTCCACCTAAGGCTGACCCAGACAAGATAATCAAGAAGGGAAAAGATTCTCAAGAAAGTTTTTTTGCTGCTGCTACAAGTGCTTCCGGTCAGTTGCCTGATTCCGCTCTTAATACTCCAGTTGTTATATCAAGTAATCCTTCTTTACCTTCTGCTGAAGTATCTAAGAATCTTGATTTTCAAAATTTTCCTATTTAATACTCCTCTTTTTAAATTGATTTGAAAGAAGAAAGATTTGAAATTCTTTCTTCCCTTAACATTGTAAAGTGGTTCAGTCTTGAGAGTCTTGAAGATTTTCCTGCTTTAGGCTTTGCTACCCCTCCTCCTGTTAAAATATTTGTTGCCAAAGAAGAGGAAACCTCCTCCCCTTTACAAACTCTACCATCCTCTTCCAAGACTCAGCCTTCTGCTGTGAAAACCTAAACTTCCCCTTCATACATTAGTTTTTCTCCTAAACTGCACACATTCAAGTCTTCTTGTCCTCCTTGTTCACCAAGAGTCCTAAATCCAATGGCAGGCTCTAACCCCCTTGCAAAAGGATGGATGCCATAGTGGCTGCAAGATATGCCCCTCTTGTCTTACCTCAGCAAGTGAATGCTCTCCCTGCTGAAGATTATTTAAAATGCATGCCCAAATTCACGGGAGAAGAAGATATCACCATTCAAGAACATCTTGTTGTCTTCTACAGTTATGCAGACAATCAAAACATTGAAAATGAGAATGTGTTGATGAGAGTCCTCGTCCAAATCCTTTTTGGTGAGGCTAGGAAGTGGTTTAGGGGCTTGGCCCCTGGATCCATTACTAGGATTGAGGCATTAGAAAACGCCTTTTTGAGACACTAGGGAGACAAAAAGGACTTTTTGTAATATATCACAGAATTTGGATCCCTAAAGAGGAAAGAGGGAGAGTATGTTTCTGACTTCTCTAAAATATTCAAAAAAATGTATAATAAGATTCCTGTTGAGATAAAACCTACAAAAACCTCTACAAAGATCACTTATGCCAGTGCCTTTGGCCCTGATTTTTTCCTTCTACTGAGAGAAATAAGATCATCCTCCTTAGCTCATATGCAAGATGTGGCCTTGGAGGTAGAATCCAACATAGTGGCATCTGATAAGCTCAGGGGAAAATCTAATAAGGATAGGAGAAAAAACAGAGTTGAAGCTTCAAATTTTGATTCCCCTATTGTTCATTCTCAAGTAGATGAACTCACCAAATTAGTAAAATCCCTTTCTACTGAGATTGAGAAGTTAAAACTGGAGGGAAAACAGACCTATAGAAATACTCAAAATGCTGATAACAGAGGTAACTTCAAGAAACCAAATAATACTCCCCAGATCCTTCCAAGAGATCCTAGAACCATTGATAGGGATGATCAGAAGATACAAAGTCCTTTATAGAACAACCTCGTGGCTGATGAAGAAGGAGAGAAGGAAGAAGTCGATCCTGAGATTCATTGCCTGGGTGAAACATCATCATCCCCTCACTTGACTCAATCTACATATGAGCAATCCTTGATGGATATTCAAATAAATGAATTAAGTAAGGGAGAGAAAGAAAAAGAAATCCCTCATAGATATAATCTAAGATCCAAAAAGAATGAAGAAAAGACTGATGCTTCTGATCAGCCAACCCAAAAAGAAAATTCTGCCAAGGCTGTGACAGTTAGTAGTAAGGGAAAAGACACTCAAATTCCCCAAGTTCTGTTCAGAAATACTACCCTTGAAACCAAAGAGATCCTAAAGTCTTCATATCCCTTCATCTTTGAGAATGAGATCCAAAAAATCAAGATCCCTATACCTTTTTTGGAATTGATAAAAAATGAAGAATTTAAAAAATATCTCTCCAAAATATTATAGCCTAAATCTTCTCCAAGTGCCACTGATTCAGTAAATCTGCAAAATGAAAAACCAACAGTTATCTTAGGTCCTTTGATAGAAGATATATATGATTCATCCCCCCCCTTCTATACATCATTGAACATACATGATAAGGTGTTGCATAATTGTTTAATGGACTCAGGGGCATCCCACAACCTCATGCCCAAAACTGTTATGGATGAACTTGGATTAGAAATCACAAGTACCTATCATGACTTATACTCTTTTGACTCTAGGAAAGTGAAATTCTTGGGGGTCATTAAGGATTTGGTTGTGTCTTATTTCAGCTTCCCATGAAAAGTGTAGTCATGGATATCATGGTAGTTGATGTTCCCCCTAAGTTTGGCATGCTCTTATCAAGATCCTGGATAAAAAGACTTGGGGGAACCTTGCATATGGAACTATCATATGCTATTATTCCAGTGTTTTGGGAGGAGCATAGAAGAATTTACATCGTAGATCAGATGGCTTACATTATTAGCGATGAAGAAAACCCCACCAATCATCCTATTTTTTCTCTTGATACTGATTTGGGATCCAACATTTTGCATCTTATTGATGCTCCTAAAACTCCTCTTGAAATCAGAAAATAGTTTGTTACCTTTTGTGAAGAGCCTCTTCTAACCACCTCTGTTTCGAAGATGTTCTTTGATGGAGCCTCTTCTAAGGAAGGTGTTGGTGTTGGAGTGGTCTTTGTCTCACCAGCTCAAGAGACTATATCTTTTTCATATAAACTGGAATTTGAAGCTACTAATAATGTGGCAGAGTATGAAGCTCTTGTCTTAGGATTGATGGCTGCCAAAGACATGGGAATTGAAGAGTTATCAGTATTTGGTGATGTTGAACTAATCATCCATCAGGTAAAAAATCTCTATCAAACAAAGAACCCTAGGCTTAGATCTTACAGAAATGAAGTATGGGACTTGGTGGACAATTTTTTCTCATCTTTTAACATTTCATTTATTCCAAGAGAAGAGAATACCATGGTTGTATCAGGAAGCAATTTCAGAGTCCCCTTACCACCTAAACTAAAGTATGATGTAGAAGTCAAATACAAGCCTTCTATACTGGACAATGTCAAATATTAGAAGGTGGTTGAAGATGATATTGAACTTAAAAAATTCCTCGAGACTGTTGATGAGTTTTCCGCATTAGAAATTGACCAGGATCATGATTCTAAAATTAATCCTCATGCTGATGTTTTCCTTAATAAAATTTCTAATCATCATATTGTGCAGCTACCTAGCAACCACATTCCAAAAGGACTAGTTACTTTGGAAAGATTATTTGACGAACATGATGTGGCAGTAAAGGGAAAAGTATCCACTGATGATGTTGATATAACCGAGTGCAATGTGGGTACAGAAAATGATCCAAAATATGTCAAGTTGTCAAGCAACCTATCAAGAGTGCAGAGGGAAGAATATACTGAGTTGATAAAATAATTTCCTGACATATTTTCTTGGAATTATGAAGATCTCAGAACTTATTACACAAGCATTATAGAGCACAAGATCCCATTAAAGGAAGAAACCAAACCTTTCAGGAAAAAGTTGAGGAAAATAAATCCTATGTTGTTGCCTGTCATGGAGAAAGAGGTAAAAAATCTTTTAGATGCTGAAATTATTATTCCTTTGAGGTATTCTGAATGGGTGGCCAATTTGGTCCCAGTGAGAAAAAAGAATAGAGAAATCAGACTTTATGTCGATTTCCAGAATCTGAAGAGAAGTTATAAAAAGGATAATTACCTTTTTCCCAAGATGGAGAACATATTACAGAGGGTGACAGGTGTGGCGAGGATGTCCATGATTGATGGTTTTTCTGGTTACAATCAGATCTCTGTTTTTCCAGAAGATAGAGAGAAGACATCCTTTACCACTCCTTGGGGTACATTCATGTACGCTAAGATTCCCTTTGGTTTGATGAACGCAGGGGCGACCTTTCAGCGAGCTATGGACATAGAATTTATTGGAGATAAGGACAAGTTTGTTTTTATCTATTTATATGACATAACAGTGTTCTCTCAATATGATAAATAACACTATGATCATTTAAAAAAGGTTTTCTTGAAATGTAGAAAATTTGGTCTCTCTTTGAATCCAAAAAAATCATTGTTTTCCATGGAGGGAAAATTATTAGGGCGTATTGTGTCAGTTGAAGGGGTAAGGATTGATTCCAAGAGGGTTGGAGCTATCCAAACCTTGTCACTTCCTATATCCATAAAGGAGGTTCAATAGTTTTTGGGAAAGATCATTTTTTTGAGAAGATTTGTTTCAAATTTTGTTGAGTTGGTCAAGTATATCACAACCATGTTGAGAAAGGGTAATGAAATCAAATGGAATATTGAGTCCCGTAATTATTTTGATCAAATAAAGAAAGCCTTAACTGAAGCCCCGGTCCTTATCAACCCAGACTACTCCAAGGATTTTCTTATTTTTTCTTTCACTTTATTTGATATAGTAGCAGTTGTTTTATTACAGAAGAACGATGAAGGCTTAGAGCATCCCATTTATTTTTTCAGTACGGCATTGAGAGATGTTGAATTAAAATATGACATTATGGATAAGTAGGCCTATGCATTGGTTAAAGATCTCAAGTCTTTTAGAGTTTATGTGTTGCATTCAAGAGTCATTGCTTATGTCTCATTATCTTCTGTAAAGAAAATTCTTATTCAGCTTGATATAGACAGAAAAAGGAGCAAGTGGATTGGTACAATCCTTGAATTTGATCTTGAGATTAAGCCTACCAAATTGGTTAAAGGCCAGGGTTTAGCCAAGATGTTGGTTGAATCAAATTGCCTAGCCTTGGGGGTAAATTTCATCAATAGATGCTCAAAAAATCAATAGGTTGAATTGACTGACAAAGGTTTTCAAGTCACCCCTACATTGGTAGATTGCAGCTGGTACAAGGACATTATATTTTTCCTACATAAATTATAGCCTCCAGATTGTATGGAAAAGAACAAGGTGAGATCCTTAAAACTCAAATCAATCAAATACTGCCTTATTGATCAATTCTTGTATTTGAAAGACCCATTGGGAGTGCTTTTGAGATGCCTAGACCTACAAGAAGCCCAAAATATTATATGTGATTTTCATGACAGTTTATGTGGGGGGCATCATTTTTGGAGAACCACGACGTATAAGATTCTCAAGGCTGGGTACTTCTGGCCTAGTCTATTTACTGATGTTTGTGCTAAGATCAGAGACTGTGTTAAGTGTCAAAAATTCTCTGGAAAGCATCAACTCAAGTCTTTCCCATTAAAGCGTGTGGTAGCTTCGGGACCGTTTCAGTAGTGGGGCCTAGATTTTATTGGGGAAATTCATCCTCCTTCTAGTGTTCAACATATATGGATCTTGACTGCTGCAGATTACATTACTAAGTGGATAGAAGCTATCCATATAAGGAATTCTTCTCACAAAGTGATCATTGGTTTCCTTGAAGACATTATGGCGAGGTTTGGTTTTTCAAACAAAATTGTCACTGATAATGTCACATATTTCAAGGCTGAACCATTGATTCAGTTCTGCGAACATCTTGGAATCACATTGGTTCACTCTACCCCTTACTACACCCAAGGGAATGGGCTTGCAGAGTCCTCTAACAAAATCCTTATAAATATCATTAAAACATAGTTAGGGGAAAAAAAAAAAGCATGGGACTCAAAACTCAAGTTTTCTTTGTGGGCTAACAGAGTGACAACAAAGAGGTCCCTGGGCCTTTCTCCTTTCTAGCTAGTGTATGGAGTTGAGGCCATTTTTCCTTCTCAGCTTGCCATGCCTATGGAAAAAAAATTCTAAGATTACCAAGGGGAGCCGGATCATATGATCAGAAGGATTCAATAGCTGGTTGAAGTGCAACAGACTCGGGAGCAACTTATAGATAAAGAACATGATCATCAACATAAGATCAAGAAGGCTTTCGACAAGAAAGTGAATAAAGAGGATTTTCAACTGGGCAATCTGGTGCTCAAGTGGTATGCACCAAAGCAAGATAAATGAAATCATGGTAAATTTGAAGCTTTATGGATTGGTCCCTTCAAAATTTATGAGGTATTCTCTAATAACACTTTCAAGTTGCAAAATATGGAGGATGAAGAAGTTTTTGGTGGCCTTGTCAATGGGCATTTTCTGAAAAATTACTTTGCTTGAGAAATAAGTGACCCCATATCCCTAGGATAAGGCACTGAATCTACTCATTCTTAGCATCCCACAGGGAGCATGCCATCCCCTGTGTAGCCAATGTTATCACACTAAGCTGCCTTGGGTCTTTAGCCTTTACTTTCATCTTTTCCTAAGCCCTCACATTTTAATTTTTTATTTGTCTCCTTTTAAAAGTGTGTTTGTTTAGGTCCTCTTGATAAATAAAGTTTTAAGTCATGACTTATGTTTTGATCCTCACACAAGTTTTTGACTTAGGACCGTTTTTCATGACTTATGTTTTGATTCCCTTCATGACTTGTGTTGGGTTATGAAAAGGTACAAATATTCTCCTCATTGCCATGATTTATGATATCATCTTGATTGACTTTTCCATTAACTAGGAATAAAATAGGATAGGAAATGATTAAAATGTCTTCTAGAACTATTATTGAGTTGAAGTTCATAAATTCTAAAATATGGTTGGAATTGTTTGATTTTTTTGCAGGAATGGGTAAATTTTGGTAAGCTCATGATAGCAGAAGAAATTTCGAAGATGCGTAAGCTATTAGAGGTTAAAGATATGGAGCATAAAGAAGTTTCAAGAGAGATTAGTTCTCCATTTTATAAACTTCATAAATAGTAATAGCGATCCTGAGGATCTCTCGATCCTCAGGATAGCTTAATCTACCCATATTTTGTAATATATAAAGGGTAGTGAATCTTGGAAAGGACCATCTAAGAATTTTATCTAAGCATTCACAACTCAAAAGTACTCTGTGCAAATAGGTTTTGTAAATGTTGTACCAATTAAGGAATTAATAAAGGCTTTGAACGTTTCCATCATTTTCGCATACTGCGTTTCTAGTAGCAGTGCTTCTGAGGACCGAGGGCCCAGTCTGAAGGAGTTAATGTCTCAATTTCTAACTGTATCAGTTTGATTTTTGTTTTATGATTTAAATCTCCTTTGCAATAATTAAGATAGATGCACAAGTGTGTTAATGCTTTTATGTTGTTTGCTTACAAGAGATAGATGTTCCAGTTTGAATGTTATCGATTGTTGTTCTAGATTTCATTGATGTAGTTTACTGCTTGACAATTCCTCTCATTTTCACACATGCCATTCCTTTTCATTTAAATTAGCATTTGTTGTCCCTTTCACTTAGTTTAGCGTTTGTTGTTCATTTTCTCTTAGTTTAGCATTTGTTGTTCCTTTTCGCTCAATTAGTATTCATTGTTCTTTCAGTTTACTATCCTTTCTCAATTTACAATACTCAATTATTTCTTTCCACTACATTAGATAGTTGTCAATCGATCATATTATTTTCCTAGATTAAATTCATGTCTCTTAATCAGAGCAATTCAACAATTCAATTCATGCCTTCAATTCATAGCATATTATAGATTAGATTAGGAGCATGTAAAGGCATGACTATAAACTCATGGGATGAGATGAAACATGTAAAGGGAAGCTCTGTGCTGGTTTATGGGATTAGGAGGCAGGACTATAAACTCATGGGATGAGATGAAACATGCCTTCTTGACAAAATATCAAGATTATTGTAGAACTAGGGATCTGAAAGATGAAATCTTTCAAATGATTGCAAAGGAAAATGAGACATTAGAAGAATATGTTGAAAGGTTCCAATACAATTTGCAAAGGTCTCCTTATGGTACATTACCAGGTGAGGTGCTCAAAGCCACTTTGATAAAAGGGATGAAAGATGAATGGGTAGAAATATTGAATTTAATGGGGAAGCGTGATATTTATCAAGAAACTTATGATAAAATTGTTCTATTGTGCATAAGATGCTCACGTGGAAGTACACAAACCAGATCAGGGATGTGAACTCCCCTCACCAGGAACAACAATGTTACCAGCGGAGGAGTTACCCGAGCAGAAGTTGGTAATCTCTTAGAAAATTTCAAAACCAATATTATGAGCACTCTGACTACACAATTGGATGTATTAGAGGCCAAACAGAAAAAAACAGAGGTAGAATAGACTCTGGCCATATTTTTCCACAAATGCAAAAAAAAACATGGTCCAAGGGAATGTCCTTTGGCCGTGGTCCGGGTTTGCACCATTTGCACCAAAGATCATGCAACAAAGCAATGCCCATCGTTCCCAGGACTGAAAGCTATCTTTAGAGAAGTGGAAGAGGAAACAAAACCATTATATATGATGGCTCAGTGTCTCCAATGGGAGGCCCGACCTGTAGGTACACTACATGACGCCTCCTCTTTCTTTTCTGGATAGTATAATCAACAACAAAATTCTAGAAACACATGGCAGGGCCAACCATTTACTAATCAAAACTGGCAACCCTAGCAATATCCAACTGCAAATCCCACTTGGCCGAACCAACCCACTCCAAACCCCATCTGGCATAATCAACCAGCTGCAAATTCATCCTAGCCCAACTTACAATACTCTACCGCACCCTGGAAAAACCCAAACAACAACCCCTATCCTTCACAGTGGTCCAACATGGCTGCCCAAAACCCAAATTAGAACCAAAATTGGCAGTGCCCCATGGGGATAACCAATCAACCCATGGGAATGGCCGCTCAAACCTAACCCACTTTGCAAGCCCCACTCCAATTACCCCATAAACCTCAACCACAATTCCGCCCTCAATTACCAGCCCAACCTCACCAAAATCCCAATAATAGACCAGCCCAGCTGGTACAGATCATGGACAATGCAGAGCGGGAAATCAACTCGGTAGGGTGTAATGAACTCTGGTTGAGATCGGGATGCATAATCTCTCATGAGGAAAGTAACCCTTCCCAAGAGAAAGAGAATGAAGATAACATACAACCAACAATAACACCTTCGACTGTGGTCATAACGGAAGAAACAGAGCAGGGAGGAAACACAATTGAACAACATGATCCTGATAAGGATGTAACTCATCCTCCCCCATTCCCCGATAGGTTGATGATATAAAAACCTATCGTGTATCCTAACTTCGACATTGTAGGGGAACTCAAGAATTTATATGTCAATATCCCACTCCTACAGGCTCTCTAAGACATTCCAATTTATGCAAATACAATCAAGAAACTATGTGGGAGGAAGCTTGTTAGGAAAATTAAAAATTCATCATCAACTGTTCGTGTGGTAGGAGCCTTGTCTGATCTAATTTTAGGTAGACAATAACCAGTCAAATATGCAGACCCAAGGAACCCCATAGTAACAGTTCAGATTTAGGGATGTTCTTTTCCAAATACACTAGTCGATTTGGGGGCGGCCATCAACATCCTGACTATGGAAACCTGCAACACCCTAGGTTTTGACTCCTTCGAGCCTACCTCAATTATGTTACAATTGGTTGATTGATCAATGGTTAGACCAGTCGGTACATTACATGATATAGCAATTTCAGTCGACTCTTGGGAATATCCAACAGATTTCCTCATCATCAACCCAATAAGTGGACTCGAAGGGCATCCATTAATACTAGGAAGACCATGGCTCACAATAACAGATGCGTAGATAGGATGTCGCATGGGAAATATGACATTTTCTAGAGGAGGTGTTACAAAAAATATCATCTTGTATCCTCCAGCCAAGCTAGGCCCGACTATCATATATCCACAATTGCCACCACCAAGATATCCATAAAAGTATCTATGAGCCCCTCTCATACTGGAAGAAGCTCTCAAACACAAGAACCAATTAGAGGATGACATGATCAGTGGGTTTATTAACAACCCAACCATTGTGAGTAACCCAACGTGCCAGATGCTCAAAGTTGTTCTAGATTACGAAGCGCAGGGAGACTCATTGGAAGATTTAATGGAACAACAAATCTTGACTACCACTGTTCATAACAACAAATCAGTTGAGATTTCACCAGGGAGGTCTCTGAACATTAATGCCAATTTAGATGAGCAACAACAACAAAAATTGATTCAAGTCCTTTCCAAATATCAGCAATCTTTTGCCTGGGAGTATTCGGACATGAAAGGTATTGATCCGCAACTCTGCACACACCATATTTATATTGAGAAAGATGTCTGAACTATATGATAGCCCCAAAGAAGATTGAATCCCCACCTCAGGGACATTGTTAAAGAAGAATTACAAAAGCTATTGGACATTGATTTTATATATCCTATCTTAAATAGTTGGTGGGTTTCCCCACTAGTGATCGTCCCCAAGAAGAATGGAAAATGGTGAATTTGTGTAGACTATAGGGAACTTAACAAAGCCACTAAAAAGGACCACTTCCCCCTACCTTTCATCGATCAGGTCCTGGATAATTTAGCAGGGAAGAAATTATCTTCTTTCCTAAATGGTTTTAGTGGCTACAATCAAATCCTAATAGCCCCAAAAGATCAAGATAAAACTACATTCACATGCCCCTGGGGTACCTTTGCATACAAAGTATTTCCCTTTAGACTATGTAATTCTCCATCCACATTCCAGAGGGTCGTCCTGAGCATATTCATCAATCTGATTAGTGAAGGGCTAGAAGTTTACATGGATGATTTCACTCCTTATAGCGATGAATTTGATCAAGTGTTGGACAATTTGGAGAAGGTACTAGAATGGTGCATTGCTACCAGGTTATGTTTAAGCCACGAAAAATGTCACATGATGATGATGGAAGGTGTGGTACTAGGGAATTATATTTTTGTAGATGCAATTAGGGTAGATCTAGAAAAAAATAGAGTTAATCCTTATCTACCTACACCACGCACAAAAAATGAGGTACGTAGTTTCCTTGGCGCTTCAGGATACTATCACAGATTTATGGAAAATTTTGCAAGAACTGTTGCGCCTTTACATGCTTTAACTTGTAATGTGGAGTTTCAGTGGTCTGACAAGTGTGATGTGGCATTTACAAGACTCATGAAGTTGATTTCGACAGCACCAGTGTTGAGAGGACCAACTTGGAAAATACCATTTCACACCTCCACCGATGCATTAGATATTGCCATAGGCATTGTCCTTGGACAGCAAGAAGACAAGAAACCCTATGCTATTTATTTTATTAGGAACAATATTACTCCCGCTGAATCTAATTATATAGTAGCAGAAAAATAATTTTTAGTTGTTATACATGCCATCAATAAATTTCGTCATTATCCAGTTATTATGTATACTGATCATTCTGCTATTAAATATCTAGCTAATAAAACTATTACTAATGGATGGGTCACTCAATGGTTATTGCTATTGCAATAATTTGACATCACCATCAAAGATCAACCAGGAAGAGAAAATATTTTTTCAGACTTCCTGTCTCGCATAAACAGATGACTCCTTGATAGTTGAAGATCAATTTCCATATGAGCATATGTTTTCCATCACTACTAAGCCTCCTTGGTACGCTGATGTGGAAAATTATCTGGTAGTAGGGAAATTACCAGCACATCTATCATGAAGGGAATGAAAAATGATTGTCCAACGTAGTGCACAATTCACTTGGATCAGTGGATATATCTTCCACACAGTGAATGATCTCCAAATTCGCAGATGCATACGAGACAACAAAATCTATGACATACTAAAGGCAGGTTATGACGAACCCTGTGGAGGACATTTTGCAGACCACAAAACTAGGCATAAGATTTTACAGATGGGCTATTACTGGTCCTCAATATTCAGAGATGCAAATAAATATGTCTAGACCTATGACAACTGTCAACGGATGGGAAAACCAGGTTAGGCTGATGAAATGCCCCTAAAAGAACAAGTAGTCATAGAACCATTCGAGAGATGGGCACTAGACTTCGTTGGCCCCTTCAACCCGAAGTCAAATCAAAAGGCTTATATCCTAGTCACAACGGACTACATGACCAAATGGGTAGAGGCATAATACTTACCAAATGCAACAGAGGAGGTAGTCATTAAATTTCTTTTCAAATTATTTGTATGCTATGGACTACCTAGAGAAGTAATTACTTATGGGGGCTCACAATTTACAGCTCATAGAATCACAACCACCCTAAAAAACTATCATATTAAACACATAATTACTTCTCCATACCACCCACAGGAAAACAAACAAGTAGAAAGCACCAATAAAGTCCTGGAGGTAATTTTGACAAAAACTGTCTCCACAAACCGACAGAATTGGGCTATTGAACTCCCAAATGCCTTATGGGCTTATCACACAACATGGCATAACACCACTGGCTACTCTCCTTATCATCTATTCTATGGTAAAGAACCTATCTTTCCAATCGAATTTGAAATCAAGACTCTAAGGATGGCCCAGGAGATTGGGTTGGATCTTACAGAAGCACATAAACATCGCCTTCAACATCTCAATGAGATGGATGAAGCACGCCTGTCTGCCTTGGAATGCACAATTGTTATTCAACAACAGAGAGCGACCTGGCATGACAAACATATCAAGAATAAATCCTTCCAGAAAGGTGATTGGGTGCTTCTCTATGATTCTGGATTTAAGGATTTTCCTGGAAAATTACAGACAAGGTGGTTGGGACCATATGAAATTAACGAAGTTCATGATAATGGCACTGTCACTTTAATTACCATCGACGGATCTAGCTCTCCCTTTCTGGTAAATGGACACCGACTATGACTCTACCATTAGTCGCCTTCAAAAGAATCCTTCTGCCAAGAAGTAAGTAAGGACCCTACTATTTAGATTTTCGTTGGCTGGGAAGGTAACCCAGCAACCTCAACTCCATAAATGATGATTTTTTAGTACTGTACATATTGTATATAGTTTTTTTACAGATTTTATTGATTTTTTTTTAGTTCTTCTTTTTTTAGGAAAGTCACTTGAGAAAATACGAACCAGAAGAGATGACTATAATGAATATAATTAAACACTCTTTTATGTTTTTTACTCCTATCTCGCATTGCAAAAGCCTAACAAATATAACCCTTGTTTTTACAAGAAAGAGAACATGCTTATAAACCATCTAATACTTTGATTATTTCATAAACTTACCCATAGTAATTGAATGAATTTAGTTGATGAATAATCAATTATAGATTCACTAAAAAAAAAATTCCCGTTGGAGTTTTAATCACTTAATTAGATGGGTAAAAAAAAAATTAACTGATGTTCACTCAAAATGAAATGATTTCCATTTATTTTAAAAGAACGACTGTTATTACCTTCGTACGATTGTTGATTCCTTTTGCAAACCATTTTTGTTCCTCTGAAAAGAACGACTTTTGTTCCCTTCATAAGTAATATCGTCCACCCAAAATAATGATTGTCATTCCATTGAAAATAATGATTGTTGTTCCTTATGTCACACTGTTGTTCCCCTGCTATTCCTTTTTAAAAAATGTTGTCCATTCGAAAGGAACAACTGTTGTTCTGTTCACGATTTTTCTTATTATTGTTCCTTTCTCAAAACATGCCATTTTTATGTCAGTCACTCCTTTGGGTATGACCTTCACTGATTCCTTTACTTCAACACTAGTTCTAATTTGTCAATTGGTGTGGATCATTTAACATACCTTAGTAAACTATTTTTGGATTAATTTCTCTGAATCATCTTAAAAATTGTTCACAATTCATTAACAGCCATAACTCGTTTCCTTCCCTTATATATCTACATATACTTGAATGATAATTGCTTTCATATCATAATAAGGAATCTTAAATACATTCTTACTTGTAATTCTTACACTTCTTACACCATCCATCACTCTTAAGGAGTAGATGATCCTCCCTTGATAGAGCTTAACAAATAAAAATTAAAAAAAATCAAAATCAAAGTAAAGTTTTTAACAAAGTAATAAACTTCTTTCATAAAGAATAGGGGGTCTCATCAAGATCCAACCTACCATTATCATCATATAATAACATAAGTGACATTCCCATTATGGCTACCACACCAGAGCAATGGTCTTTGGCATTTTTTTCATCAAAGGACAAGAGGTCTCATTACGAGCCGGCTTGTTCACTTAGGTTGCGATCTAGTGAGTGGCATTATCATCATCTGGCTATCAAACCAGGATAATGGTGTTCTTGGGAAAAGACAATTCAAACCATTTATAAGGATATGGGCTCATATATGGGTTAAAAGGAAACCCTGTCGAGGCTATGGATGCCTACTGGCAGCAGTGGCTTTGCCTGTGGTATCGAAATTTACCTTAAAAATGCGCCAAGTTTTAATATGTTCTTAGATTTTCTTTTCAAAACAATGAGGCTGTCATTCCAGATATATCCAATAAAAAGGGAAAGTAACAATATTTGGAACATTTTAAACATGTGAACAAATTTAAAATCATTCAGAATCTTTTTCCTCAAAGGGTTTCTACCATGGGTATAGTAATTTGAATTTCCCACACAAAGTGATGATTATCGTTAGTACCGTTAAAGTGCTTGATTGAAAAGTTATTAATGATTGTCTTTTCCAGTGACGATGATGGCATAACAATCATCCCTCACATGAACTCCCCGCCATTATTACACTCATACGTTTGAAAGTCGAGGTCGACCTTTTCATTTATGGGGGGCAGATGCTCGACACATTTACCGATAGATTTCAATGAGTGCAGTAAATACGAAAATGCACATTTTTCTATATGTACACAATGTCGTTCTATATTTTCTATTTCTGTTGTTTTCAAAATATGGTTGATTTAAGCTGTAGCAAGGAACGTTAGTCTTCCTCACCTGCTTACAGAAATATGAGAGACCGAAGTGTGCAATGGGAACCAAAATTACTACAGGTAACTGAGCATGCAAGAGAAATCATATACCATCTGGGGTGGACGAAGTACTTCAATCGGTTGCAGGGATATGACATAGACATCATGATCTAATTATTTCAAAACTTGTAGGGAGAAACCTCCATGGTTCGAGATATACGAATTCTGGTCACTCAGGAAATTGTAGCAGAGGTTACATGCCTTCCTAACAAAATAATACAATGGTCTGGAAGATATACAACACTCAAAGAAGCTGTAGAATCCTTCGCAGACCCTGGAGAGGAATTGGATAAAAAGGGAAGGGGACTTAACCCAGTACTCTCAGTGAACCCTGGAAAGAACTGGCAGGTGTAATACAGAGATACATCACCTGCGATGGAAGGTATGATGTGATCCGGCCACGCCACCTCAAACTTCTAGCTGGGATCAAACAACAGTTAGTAATCAATTTACCATTTTTTCTAAATGCTATGTTACATGAAGTCGCTATAAGAACACAAAAGGAAAAAGATCTCGTTACTATCATTAGCCACCATGGATTGGTAAAAATGATAGTAAATAGGGCCCTAAGGCAAACTCAAATAACCTAGGGCGATCTTATTGAGCCCAATAGACCCCTACAATTAGAGAAATTTGAATGACATCATGAAGACCCAACCCATGGAATTGAAGTAGCACAAGAAGGGGAACCTACTGCCTAAATGGAAGTTCCACCTCCTCAACCTGAAGTCGAGGCAGACCCCATCCAATTTGCAGAGACTCAGACCTCACAAGTAGAGGCATCAACGAGGAAGAGAAAAAGAGCATTGACTACTCCTAAAGCCCCCATTGAAGGGAAATGAATAAGCAAAAGGATAAGACGGCATGAAGAAACACAAGAAATGACAGAACAAATTGAATAAATTCAGGACACAATAGAACAACCTGAAGAAATTCAGGACACAATAGAACAACCCTTACAGGAAGATGATCATGGAATTGAGCAAATAGAACAAACACCACAAGGAAATAGTTAGGAAGATACCCAGCCAACATTGGGACACCTCACTAATTTTTTTTTTTAAATATATGAGGTAGAGATAGCTCAGGTTCTAGGGAGTTTAGGGACCTCAATTTGTAGAGACACAAACAGGCCAAAAGAATACCAGGCACCAGCCTCTCCTTCAAACCCCGCTAAAGACTTCCCTGACATTTAGATGCCATTCCTAGATGATACAACACAAGTAGAACCTCATACTGAGGTAAATACCCTGGTAGGGAAAGAAGAAGAGCCACTATTGACAGATCAAGGTGAGGAAAATCCCGATAGCTCACAGAAACAAAAATGAGGAAAAATCCATAGCAGAATCAGAAGGTTAAAACGGGAGAAAAAGTTGTTGAAGAGAAGGGTTAAAAGGATTAAAGTGTTAAATAAGAAAGTTGGGAAGCTCAAGAAAATTATCAAAGAATTAAAAAAACAACTAGAGCAAGCTGACAAGGCCCATGAAAGGAAGAAGACCAAAATACATAGAGCACATGGAAGGGACCCTCTTCTTAGGAGGGTAGTCCAAATGAGTTCTATAGGAACATAGACAGAGTTACATATTCTTGAAGAAATAGTATAAATGGAACTTCATACTGAGACCACAACAACAGAAAGGGTAGTTGTTCAAAATGAAGAGGAAATGCCTTTGGGAGCATATGAAACAGATGCTCAACCAAAAATTCTAGGAGGAGCAATTGCCCAACCTGAGGAATTAATTCCAACTCCTCTAGAGACCACAGATGCAAAAACTCAAATAGTAATTCTAGTAATGAAAGAAGCATCCTGTCATACTGAAGAGGTATCTCAGTTTCAGGATCAGAGTGTCATCATTGAAAAACTAGAAGCAAAAATGGTACAAGCCCAGTAGGCCTTGACTCAAACCAGAGATGAAATGGTGATGATGACAGAGAAACAAAGAGTTTTTAAACAACTCAAAACCATTTCAGCAACGGAAAATGAGATGTATGATGAGTTGACTAAGGCTCAAGGGAAGACAAATAAAGTACAAGGTCAATTGGAGAAATCTTTGGAGAAAATCAAAGAGATTTGTGATATCTACACTGATGCAATAGATTGTAGGGCTCCTGCTACCAATTATACTTTGTTTTTATTAGAACACTATCTGTTGTTGAGGGTGAAAGCTATTCAAGCAAGTAAACCGATTAAATTCACCACTATCTCTGAGTTTGTGTCTTGTTTTAGAGAGTAGGAAGAGAAAGTACAATATTTCCTGTGTGAGATATAATTTCATAATTTCATTTTGGAAGACAACAACAGAGATAATCTTGGTCCTATTATTGGGGACATCCAATTTCAAGCATTCCTATCCTTCACTAAAAATCAAGTCAAGTGGGCTAAGACCCACAAAACGTTCATGAATAGAGAAATTGGGTTAGATCTTTGGATCAGAGGGGAACCACCAAAGTCTTTTCCAGCTATCATGTGACATAGGACATTCATGAAAAGGGGAGTGAGAAGCTCTTTAGTTCCTATTCATCAACATGTTATATGATCAGACATATCATATTTTAGGGAACTCAAAGAAGAAGCTCTTGCTGGCTCCAAGTTAAGGTGGGATGTCTCCCCAGTTGAAGTAAAGATTAGAGAGCCCTTCGGTTTCAAGAACTTCTTTGCAACCACCTTCAAAATAGAAAGATATGCCAGAATGATCCAAGAGGAAGGACCTGCTTGGATTGGGTGTATATATAATCCCCCTCTTGTATGGTTTCCTCCAGAGGATTACTAGAGAGATTATCAAATTAATAAAAAGAGGGAAGACACTCCTTTTTGAGAACTCATAAGAAAGAATGGGTTCAGGGCACCTAGTGAACCAAATTTTCCTCCTTACAACATCACTGCTTTACATGTAAGAAATTAGCTTGCATGAGGACATGCAAGAAGGTAAACTGGGGGGTATGTTGGGTTATGAAAAGGTACGAATATTCTCCTCATTTCCATGATTTATGATATCATCTTGATTGACTTTTTTGTTAACTAGGAATAAAATAGGATAGGAAATGATTAAAATGTCTTCTAGAACTATTATTGAGTTGAAGTTCATAAATTCTAAAATATGGTTAGAATTGTTTGATTTTGTTACAAGAATGGGTAAATTTTGGTAAGCTCACGATAGAAGAAGAGATTTTGAAGATGTGCAAGCTATTGGAGGTTAAATATATGGAGCGTAAAGAAGTTTCAAGAGAGATTAGTTCTCTATTTTATAAGATTCATAACTAGTAATAGCGATCTTGAGGATCTCTCGATCCTTAGGATAGCTTAATTTACCCATATTTTGTAATATATAAAGGGTAGTGAATCCTGGAAAGGATCATCTAAGAATTTTATCCAAGCATTCAGAACTCAAAATTACTCTGCGCAAATAGTTTTTGTAAATTTTGTATCAGTTATGGAATTAGTAAAGGATTTGAACGTTTCCATCATTTTTGCATACTAAGTTTCTAGTAGAAGTGATTTTGAGGACCGAGGGCCCAGTCTGAAGGATTTGTTGTCTCAATTTGTAACTATATCAATTTGATTTATGTTTTATGATTTAAATATCCTTTGCAATAATTAATATAGATGCACAAGTGTGTTAATTCTTTTATGTTGTTTTCTTACAAGAGATTGATGTTCTGGTTTGAATGTTATCAATTGTTGTTACAGATTTCATTGTTGTAGTTTACTTCTTGACAATTCCTCTCATTTTCACACACGTTGTTCCTTTTCATTTAAATTAGCATTTGTTGTCCCTTTCACTTAGTTTAGTGTTTGTTGTTCCTTTTCACTTAGTTTAGCGTTTGTTGTTCCTTTTCACTCAATTAGTATTCCTTGTTCTTTCAGTTTACTGCCTTTTCTCAATTTACAGTACTCAGTTATTTCTTTCCAGTAGATTAGATAGTTGTCAATAGATCATCTTATTTTCCTAGATTCAATTCTTATCTCTTAATTAGATCAATTCAACAATTCAATTCATGCCTTCAATTCATAGCACATTATAGATCAGACTTCAATCCTGTTCAGTAAGATTTTAGCTTTAGAAACTTAATGGATGTGTGAGGAACTTGATTGTTCATAAACTCATATTTGCTTTAACTATGCGCTTTTAGCCTCTACGAGCTATTTTCATAGACTTTGCTGATATTCTTGAGATAAAATATGAATCCTCGGGTTGATAAATTAATGTTAAACTAAGGTTGTTTTTAGGACATCTTTAGAACCCAACAACTTGACACTAGGATCGACTCACCCCACGATCAGATTTATTTGACATGCCATTTTACTCACTCATGCCATTGTATCCTTGCCTTGTTGTCCCTTTTGTCCTTTGCTTACTGTCTAATAATTTTGGAAATGGAGCACCGCCAACTCATCAGGAGTTTCTGTAGTGCACTCCATGTCCATCATATTCTACCATGATTTGTGGTTACGATGTTGATGTCATCTCTTCCTTTTTTTTCAGTGCCAGGGGTTCTTAAAACATGCTTTCAAGGTTTCATATTTATGAGATCTAATAATAGTTTTTGAATTTTGAAAAACTCAAATTGTTGCGGTGCAGAAACTACTAGTTCCGACCAATTGGCAATAGCGCTACCAGATCTGATGCTGAGGTAGATTCAGAGGCCGAATATCTCGTGACTCTTTACTGATATTTTTTCGAGGCCTCAAACTATATTTATTCCACAGGTATTCTACGTTTTCCTCCTCTGCACATCAATTTCAAGGAGAATTAGCGCTCAAAATTTTGGTAATTATCGTGCCTGCATAGCTGGAGGAGAGCTTTCCTCACACCATCCTATCAGTTTTTTCCCTCCATTCAAACCTGTAGATCTCACCACCTATCTAATAATTTTGATACATATTCTCACCATTTCCACTGATCTCACAGTATCCAAGCAGGTCTTATCCTCTGCATGCATGGTGTGCTACCTAGAGACGCTACTCAAACTACACTGTTTCTCCCTTGCCTCCTCTGACAGTTGAGTCAGGTTTTTTCAAACCAGTTTTCAAAGACAATTATAGGGTATCCTTTCATCATATATTTTTCTCAGTGTTCATACCTGTAAACATTCAAGGGAGGGATTTCTACAGCCAGTTTTAACTAGCTAGCAACTAGTCTAGTTTAAGGGAAATTCTTGTAAAGGGGCAGCCTTGTCCACTTGATCTTTGACTCTTTGATCCTCTTGGTTATCACCACTCCATAGCCCTAAAATTTCTTATTCTAAACTATGGAGAATCCTCAGAAGAAGAAGTCACACAAGGGAGGTAAGGTGGTTATAACTGAGCCTGTAGACATGCACCTATTCGAGGCAGAGCCCATGGCTAGAGAAGTTTTTCAATGGGTGGGATGCCTCTCTTTCTTCCAAAATATGCAAAGAGGTCATCCTGAGGTGACAAGGTAGTTTGACTTGCATTTTGATGGAATGAAGACCAAGGTAGGGGACCTAGAGTTTGAGGTTTCTGAGACCTCTATTTCAGCTACTACAGGAATCCCTATCACATGTGAGAGCTAGTTTAAATCCATGGCCTTAGATACAGCCTATGCCAAAGATTTCCTTAAGCCTGAATATCAAGATGATAATATTTCTAAAGGTGTGCCAAGAAATCATCTGATTGAGCAGTTTGACAAAATATTGAGGATCATTCAGAGGTACTTTACGTGTGAAGGGAGGTTCAATACACTATAACAGTACCATATAAGGCTTTTGTTGCATTTTACTGGAAAAATTGAAATGAACATTACCTACTATTTGATAAGGAGCATAGGAAAGTTGTCGGATAGGGTTCAATCCAAGTCTAAGGCTGTGGATACTAGCATATTTCACTCTAGGTTGATGAGAATGTTGGTTTCTGAAGAGCTAGGTAAGAAGGATATCTCATGGGAACATTTCATTATTGCTTCTCACATGAAGTTGGATATAGAAGCTACTCCTCAGTCACAGATAGAAATCCCTTTACCTTCCACGAGTGTTGCTAAAGTAGGTACTAGCAAGAAGAGAAAGACCAGAGTTCCTATTCAATATCAAGAGGCCATCAAGGAGGTTGCAAGAACTTAGGATGAGGCTTATAATTCTCCACAGAGAGACCTTTCACCCCCTCCTCCACCAGATTTAGAAGAAGCCCCTTCTTCTACTAAAACTACAACAAAGAAAGGGAAGAAGCTACACTTCTTCTCATCTTGTTCAACAACCAACATCAAGGTCAGAAGATCTTTCACAAGATCATCATCTCTTAAAGAGGTTGTTGAAGAACAGGCCCTACCAAAAGTCTCTATCCTACAGAAGAAGAAAGATAAGGGCCAAGGCATTGGAAAGCCTATGGAAAAGAAAGAAGAAATCCATGTACAAAAGAAGAAATATAAAGGCAAAGGCATCAAGAAGCCTATTGATATAGACAAAGTAATTCCTATGTAGCAGGAAGAGGAAACCATGAAAAATCCTATTGAGATTGTTCACATCACTAATCCACCTGGCAGCCAAACGTTCAAAAGATTAATCAGGTAATTGTTATTGGACTAATCGGTAGGTGCGGACATTAACAAATATCCCTAGATCCACCTGGATCTAGAACAAAATGGGACAGGACATGACTCTTTCCCTAAGTTATGACCATTGAATTAACTAGTAGGGAGGAACAAGTGACATACCTTTGTATCACTTCCTAGGGTCTCTACTGCTCCCACTTCACTCTGGCACTCTCGTGAGGTCAAGACCAAGACAACACAAACCAACCAAAGTGAAGATAGAAAAATATATTCAATCGTCAACTTATGTGTATGATCAAGGAATTACACAATAAAGTAAGAATGACTTTATGGGAAAAGGACATGTCGCTGTATCATATTAATCGAAAGTAGAAGATACAACCTGATCACCTTGATGTCTCAAGCTTCCTTTCAATGGCTCTTGGTTCCAACACACACACTTTCTCGATCCTTATATGAAGAAGATCCAATTCATCTTGATAGACTTGCTAAAGTCTCTAAGATCCTATTCAAGCTAGGATCTTCACACAATTCCTTCACCAATTCTCCACTTAATCTTGCTTAACCTTTTCCATGAGAATCCCATCAATATATAGGAAAGGATGAGATGGTTACTTGGATAAGAATGATCCCACAATATCAGGGAAACCAGTAAAAAGATAACCATTCGAATGCCAACCCATTCTCTAGAAGATTCCCTTCTAGAACCATCAAGACTTCATCTTTTTCCAAGCTTGAGAACAAGTTTGCACCCTAGATATGTAGCACAGTGTGAGAAGTTCACACCCTAGCTGAATGCAGCCTGTGAGAATGGGTCATTCTCGCATCCTAGGATATAAGCAACCTGCGAACTCTCTTCAAAAATATGTTTTTTGGGAAGAGATGAATGTCACTTTTCTCAGGAGAAAGTTCTTATTAGGAGCCTGAGTACACCATCATCATTACACCATCAAGATTGACCAAAATCATGGGTAACAGAATGCCCCCCAAAGTATGAGGCCAGAATCAATGACAACGGAAATACTTTGTAAACTTCATGTGTGTGTCAGAAACCAAGAGTGCACCTAATCAGAAACCTGCGAGCAACCAAGTATCTGTAGAATATCATACTAGTTATGAGGTAGGCATTCCCATACTCAGATCACAGATAGATGACATTATAGGCATAGGTCATGGCCACCAATCATACACTGTGGATCCATGCCATCAAAATATAGCATAGCCACCAGGAATACACTGTGGATCTATGCAAGAAAATTCAAATTGAGACGACATAGCCACAAGACATACAAAGTGGGTCTATGTGTCGCATATTATACATATTCTATCGCAACCTGGACAAAGAGATGATACCTAGGGTCTTCAATCCCGTCGCTCAAAAGTACGAATCTAACCATGTGATTACATGTGTTGAAGTCGAACATGGTAGAAACCACTTGATTACCGATCATTGATGAAATCGTTAACAAGTGCGAGGGAAATCACCATTAATGTCAATGACTCCCAAGGTACACTAGTACAATCCTTCGAATGTGAATGAATGAGTTGATGTCAAACATCCGAAGGAATCTTTCAATCAGGAGTCAATGATGTAAACCCACTTTCGAAAGCGAGGAAACCTGCCATTGAGGCATGCAGGTTCCAAGGTACCAAAGAATTTCTAAGTCTTGTTTCTGGATAATGAGCTGAAGTCGAGGAAACAAAACTCGTCATAGGAGGGCCTTGATTTATCCCCCATTGATGACACAAAATGAGTAACAGATTTTGAAGGTGAAACAGAGTATGATGTAATTTGGACTGGACACAAGGAAGGCCGACACGAAGAGAATGGAAAACTGTAGATGGCCAACTCAATAGAGGTTTCAGATGAACTTCTCTTGAACATATGAATGACACGACCAATGATTTGGCAGCATTGACTCAGAGACGATGCAAGGTATGACCTTGTAGAAAATTGAATGAGAGACAAATGTATTTCCCAAAACAGCTTCAAATAATGAATAGGGGGGTGTCATGTTCAAGAGCGACACTTACTGCCAATTAATATGAATGCGAGAACACATCCCTTTCCCAAATTTCCCCCCACCATTTCTGGCGAGTACCTCTTTATTTTTATGCAATCTTGAGGAGGATAACATATGATTGTTTATATAATCTTATCCTTCAGATAAGTCCTTCGAAGTATGTTTAACGAACCCTAGGAAGGAGTGGTTCGATCCCATTACGGGTCTGTCGATGTTTGTTTAACGAGTCCAAAGATAGAAAACTCGAAGGTTTTTCATGATTATAGAGTTTGGAAAAACACTTAAAAGAGAACTCTCTCAGGTCCTTTTTCGTAAAATAGTCTGATGAGACCGAAAAAGAGATAAATTATCACCCAACATAAGCTTTCTTCAAATACTTTAACGAGCATGAAAATAGCAAGGTCGCTCGGCAATCTTTTCATGTTTAGAGAGTCTGAAAAGAGCTTAAAGAGGACTCCAAGGGGGTTCCTTTTTCATATAACCTTGTTGAGCCCGAAAAAGTGATAAAAGTGTGCTTGATCGCGTTCTCCTGTATTTTCAAGCGTGAGAACGGACAAAGACCAAGCTCGAGGTTTTGTACAAAAACCATAAAAAAAAATCAAAACATGCAATGAAGAAGAAAAAATATTCGCATCCCTCTGCATGAACATCGAAGTCGTTACGCCTACAAAAGTCGTACTCAAAAGGGAATTAGGCATTTGGTTTTAATAAATAAACAATTTATAAAATCCAAACAAATAGTAAAAGTAAATATAAAGGGGTAAAAGTTCTTTTTACCATAACCATTTTAACTTTACCAATATTTGAGTCCAAAACCCCTCTTTTGCCCTTGAAATTCAGCGCTTGATTGTGGGAGTTATGAGCATCCATTCGACAAACCGTCTGCAACAGTGAGGTAAGCTCTTTGTCCTCTACCTTTTCATGGTTTAATTTTTCATTTTCATTGGCAAAAAGCATATTTTTGAGTTTGTTTTGGGGGTTAAAGTTGTTCTCAGCCATTCTCGCAGGCCAGCCACATGGGACCTGTGAGAATGCCTCATTCTCGCAGGTGACCCGAAAGGCACCTGTGAGAACCTTGCACTATGCCTAAAGGGCACCTACGAGAACCGCAAAGTGGAATTTTTTTTTAAAGTTTTGCTCAATGAAAAGATACCAAGTGTTGAATAGAGTTATTAACTTTGTTCTTATGCTTCTTATGCAGGTATTTGGCCATCACCATGGTTCTAGAATGGCGTGAAAGGGAGCACAAAGAAGATGATGCCATTGCCAGAAATCATCTGGCCACCGTTGCCGCTTTAAGAAACAGTGGTCTTCTGAAATTCTTTCGTATCCTGGGCATGAGGGTTCAAGTCAGGTTATTGGAGTACCTTGTACATATGTGGGATCCTGACCAACAAGTATTCCATGTAGGTCCACACATTGTGCTTGGATATTGAGGACATTTACTTCTTGACAGGACTTTCGCGGCATGGGTACCACACGAGCTTGACTTGTAGCAGAGGTGGTGGGCTGCCCATGAGTGAGTAATGCCACTTACATTGTGTTCCAGAGGCAAAGAGGAGCAAAGGGAAAGTATCCATTTGGGGAGTGTGAGATTTGACCCTCCACACTATTTTGTTCGCCATTGCTCGTATGGTTGGGAGCACTGCTCCTCACATGGATCTCCAGAGATACTTTCAGTATGCCATAGAGTGTATTGAGCCTTGGGTTTTTAACTGGGCAGATTCGTAGCATGAAGAGGCAGTTGACCAAATGTAGGCGAGGCGACCTGAAGCAATTCAGGTACGGGTCTTTGTTAGTGTCTTTATTTCTTGAGAGGGTTCCCTTGCTGAGGCTGCAGGTTGAGTTGGATTTACTGGCTCCAACAGATCCAAGAATGCTGAGGTGGTGTCAGCTCATGGCCCGGCATGTGACTGGACCAATTATCAAATATAATGATACCTTCTTCGACTGGTTGTGACCACAGATGTTGATGGTCAATGATTATGCTTATGCCAGGTTGGATTTTCGAGGAGATCCAGACTTGGTCCTGCCCGAGGGTGCTCAGTGGGGGGAACTCGGTAAGAAGTACACATTTTTTCTTTTTAAATGTTTTTGTGAATTTTATCATATGAAAATGTTTTTTATATGTTCGTCCAAGGTCTAAATACAAAATTCTTTTTTGAATGACACAGACATGGGGCCTTAGTGACCTCCTGGTACTTCTCCTATTCAACGACGAGGAGAGGTGGCTCCAGTGCCACGATGGGACGTCAAAGATTATGAGGCGGTGGAACAAAAACTAGAGAGTTTGACAATAGATATTCCAGACATGCCCCTTGGAGAGGTTCCACGACATTATCAGCATCATACAGTAGGAGTGTCAGAGTCCATTGGCCGACTGCTTCGTAGGGTTTCTTGGGCAGTCATGTGTTACCATGAACGTCACCCATGACGTCACTTTGTAGAAGCTATGAGCTTCAGATTTTGAAATTTTGGTCCTCAGACAAAACTTTGTTGTAAAAACTCTTTTGATCGTTATATATACATACGACTTCTACCGGTTTATCTTGTGTTGTGTGAAAATTGATGTGATTGATTTATAAATGACGCAAATGTTTGTCTAATACATAGTTAGCCAATGCATCAGTTAATGTATTTAGAAGTCTAGGAATATGTTGATATTCAATATAATCAAAATAACGTTCCAAGAGGCAAATATGCAAATATACCCGTAACAAAGTAGGACTTCGAAAGTATAGACATTATTTAACTGTAGTACTATGAGCTGTGAATTGATTCACACAACCAAATGACGGATTCCAAGTGATATATCATCAATCAATAATTCGATAACGAAGCTATACTCTGCAATATTGTTGGTCGCACGGCCGAGACACACACCTCATAAGGAGACAAGTTCGTTTGTAGGGGCGTAAATTTCCCATGCAGCGGAAGCAAGGTTATGAGTACTACGGCTAGCACCATCAGCGAAGCCAATGTAGGGTAGCGAAGACTCCGATATCTAGAAATAAAACATAACATCACATAAGTGTAGAGACCAGATAACGACAAAAGTAAGCTACAGTAACACACAAGAAGTATGATACAATAAAAATACAGGTACTCGTGCACAGGTGATATTATGCATAGTACTTCTTCAAGTACAACCCATTTCTGGGTTCACTCAAAGGGATACCATCGTAATCTACTAACTCATAAGCCCCTTTTTCCAACACTCGTCTAACGATATAAGGACCTCGCCACATGGCTTCGAATTTTCCAGCTCCTAGCATATCTCGATCTTGTTCATAGAGGAGAACGAGATCTCCTTCAGAGAAAACACGAGGCTTGACATGTTTGTCATATTGGGCCTTGACACATTTTTTCTGAGCTTCTATGACTAGGGTAGCATCGCGTCGAGTTTCGTCTAATTGTATAAGATACAATAGACGTTCTTCCTCAATAGAAGTGTTTGGTAGGAGTTCAACAACTAGTTTTAAAGAGGGTATCTCGCATTCAATCGAGAGAATGGCTTCCAAACCATAGACTAACCGGAAAGGGGTAAACCCAGTAGTGGAATTGATGGATGTCTGGTAAGCCCAGAATGTCGAAAAAAACATTGTGTGCCAACTTGTTTTGTGAATCCCTATCATTCGTCAGAGCATAGTTATGAGAACTTTGTTAATTGCTTCAACTTGGCCGTTGTCTTGTGGGTAATAGGGTGTTGAGTTTTCATGGCGAAGACCCAACATTTTAGTAAGTTCGGACATCATGAATTTTCGAAAGTGGCTACCATGATCAGTGACGATAGCCTGGGGAACACCAAAACGAGCTATGATGTGATTAAAAATGAATAATGATGCGGTCTTTCCAGTGTTGTCAAATGTCGACATCGCCTCGGCCCATTTCGTAAAGTAATCTATGACTACAATAATGTATCCATGCCCCCCAGCCGAGTGGGGGTGACATGTCATGAAATCGATGCCCCATTTTGCAAAGGGACCAACGGAGACCACAGGGTGAAGAGGAGCGAGATGTGACCGTATCTTATGATTATAGGTCTGGAAAGCATGGCATTTTTGAATGATGATTATGCAGTCGTTAAATAAAGAAGGCCAAAAATACCCTACTTGTAAGATCTTTTGGGCAGTAGCATACCCAGACATATGACCACCACAGGCTCTAGAATGGCAGTCATTCAGAGATTTCTCGGCTTTGTCAAATGTTAGGCAGCGTCGAAAAACTGAGTCAATCCCCTAACGATAAAGAGTATCCCCGAGGATAATATATTGACAGGCTTGGTAGCGTATTCGACATCGGTCAATACTAGACAAAGTTGGTCAAAAAGTATGGGTTTGGAGATATATGATGATATCATCATACCAAAGATCATCAGAGCTAATGAGGAAAAGGGATTCATCAGGTAATGAATCGGCTACTACATTTTCCGTTTCAGAATAGGGAAAGTCACATATTAACTCAGCAAACACTAAGGACTTCTTGGACTTCGCACGTTCGAATTCCAAGTCAAACTCCTGGAGTATCACGATCCATTTGGAGTATTTTCCCCCTAGCAATTGACGTGTGAGAATTTGTTGCATAGGGTTTCAGTTAGAAATCACTGTAGTCTTGCGAGAGAGGATATAGTGCCGGAAGCGTTGGACAGCTTGGACGGCTGCCAAGGCCAGTTTTTCGACATGTAAATACTTGGTTTCGGTAGGCATTAGACTTCGACTCAAGTAATAGATAACATGTTCATCGCTAGCATCATCCTCTTGGATGAGAACCATACCAATGGTGTAATCCGAGGTGGCAAGGTAGAGGAAATAATCGTGACTATAATCGGGGGGAAAGAGAAGCGGAGCACGTGTTAGGGACAATTTCAAAGCTTTGAAAGCATTGTCTGTGATGGTATCCCATACAAACTCAGACCCCCTTTTTAGGAGCCGCGTATATCCATGAGTTATCTCGACATAATTTGGGATAAAACGACGAAGAAAGTTTTCTTTCCCCTACAAAATTTGTAACTGGCAAAGTGTAGAAGGAGGAGTGAGATTAAGGATCACCTCAACCTTTAAAGGATCTACCCTGATCCCTTGACGCAAAACAATAAAGCCTAGAAGTCGGCCGGATTACACGCAGAAAACAAACTTGCGAGGATTCAAACGTATACGGTAAAACTGACAGTGGAGGAAAATGGCTCAGAGGTGGGTTGGATGATCAACTCGGTGCATTGAGCGAGCGGGTAAATCAACCAAATATGGTTGCACGATGTGCTTGATATCATGGAAGGCATAAGACATAGTGTGTTGAAAATTTGTACCAGTGTTCTTGAGACTGAAGGGGAATTTCCGATAGGCAAAAGTACCCCAAGGACAAATAAAAGCAGTCTTATGTTGATCCTCGGGAACAATGTTGATTTGATTATACCCAGAGAAACCATCCATCAGAGAGAAGATTTCACTTCTGATGCAATCGTCGACAATATGATCGACGAAGGGGGTAGGAAAGTTGTCTTTGGGATAAGCTTTGTTGATATCCCTATAATCAACACATACACAAATTGTGCCTTGTTTCTTGTCAATCGAGACAAGATTGGAAACCCAGTCAGTGAGGGCCACTGGGTAAATAAAGTCGGCTTTGAGAAGTTTCTCGACTTTGAGCTTGATAGCAACCGCTTTACGTGGGTGAATTGGATGAAGGCGTTGCTGGACGGGTTTAGCGTCGGGGTATGTCTTGATCTCATGTATCACAATGTCGGGGTCGATACCCAACATTTCTTCGTAGATCCAGGTGAAGATGTCACGAAACTCTTTGAAGAGGGAGGTGTAGGTGATGATTTCGTCAGGGGAACACGAATCTACGATATGGACATTTTCGACAATTCCAGGTTTGATGGATATGTCGAGGGGAATAGTGGGCGAGATATTGCTTAAGTTCCCTCCGGAAAACACATCGTGTGTAGACTTGGGAATGGTTGAGATGATGACAATGGTCGACGGGGTCGAGATCTGTTGGTAGTTATCAATGGTATGTTTCTCCAGGAAGAGGATGGAACGATGATGTCCATCTTCCCAAGGGGTGTCCTCCATGATAGACATGATCATCTCATTTGTGGGAAAAATAACATGGAAGGGATCTGAAGATAACTCACCAAGAGAGGGGGTAGAAGGGGTTGTCGATTGAATGGCTTGATAGGCGGATTCAACCGGACTTAACGACATTTCATCGCCATAACAAAGATGATCTCCAGGGTTAGGTACTATCCATGGGTCATGAGACACATGAATTCCATGAATCGAGGTGGAGATCATGTTGATTGAAGCAACAGACGAGTGTGGAACATCGGATGGTGGAATGGGGAAAGTAACCATTAACGAAGAGTCTTTGAGAAGGCCTACGCCGACATTCTCATAACCCGGTGGGATTTTAGCGATGAATGGTACGTTGCCAGTATGAATATCCAAGTTAAAGAAGGCTAATTGGTTGATGGTGACTACCTTCCCTTGCTGTGGGAAACGTACCACACGAAAAAGGGTCGACACAACTGCGCACATGGAATCGATCTAGCTGCGGCCAAGCAGAAGATTGTAATCAAGAGGAGCATCAAAGACTTCCACTTTGACTTGGACTATTTTTCCTTCTAGAGTGATTGGCAATGAAGGAAGGACACCGTAAGGCTTAAAATCGAAGCCATTAAAGGATTTAAGAGTGTTCTGGGATTCATTCAAAGAGGGAGAGCCAATGTCTTTCCAGCAAGTAAGAGACATGACACACGTCGAGGCACCCTCGTCGATAATGGTTCGACAAATGTTTTTGTCAGAGACAATCACTTGGATCTGGAACGTGAGTTGAGGGGGTAACCTTGGAATGTGATCTTCCAAGTCAAAAATTATTAAATTTGTATCCATCGGGTCGACTCCATTGATAGCTTTCAACAGTGCCTTCCATTGTGTCAGACAACTTTGAAGGACTTCGAGGGCCAACATCGCAGAAGGTGCTTGGGCCAGATCTTCAACAATGTTGTAGTTTTGGGTAGCACAAGAATGAGGATTGAAAGCCGATTTCCAAATGACGCCCTTTGGGGGGGGTCGAAGAACTATGTCAAGGCTTGGTCGTTTGATATGAAGAGGACTGTTGGTAGGTGGAGTCGTTGGAGGGGGTTGTACCAATGAAGGAGGTGGGTCATCAACCTTCTCTTTAGAGGGAGAATAATCTTTGGCTCAAGTGGTGAGTGCAATGTCATTCTGCTTTGAATTGCCAGTACACATCAATACATAGCATGTAGTAGAAGGTGAGGGTTGGTCATGAATGACCAATTGAGCATGTTGTTGAGACAGGAAGGGTTGGGACAAAATGGCCGAAGCAGGTGGTTTTGGGGCTCCTTGAAGGAACTTAGTGACCTCAGCGCATCATGGACAATCCTTCATGTAGTGATCATCACCACAGATAAGACAAGGGTATCGAGGTTTGTGCTTATCCCGATCGTCAACAGGTGGATTTTTGGTTCACTCTGCTTGAGAAGTATTTTTGTCCTCCTTATTCTTACCCCTTCCCTTTTTGGATTTGTTTTTACCAGCTAGGGTAGATTGAACTGCATTTACCTCAGAAGTCTTTCCACTGGGAGGGGCAAGAGACAGAGCATTTTGAACATTAGAAGAAGCAGGGTTGGGGTTGGTGCTTGAGGTGGAATGTGGTTGGGCATGGAAAGTGCCAATCACATCATCGGTTGCATGAGAAGCAGCTGGAGTAGTTGAAGTGGCGGAAGTGGAAGGACGAGGTGCGTTAGGTAGTAAGTCATAAAGGGTACCCGTTTGTGAATAAACAAGGTCAAGGTATTGAGCATGACTTATGGCCTGCTCTTCTTTGACTACTCCACCCATGGCGATGTCATGACCGATGTCGTTCACAAATGATTTTGTGAACCACTCTACCAACAATTGATCGGGGAGTTTGATTTTGATGAGACGTCGTCTCCGTCGCCACTCATGAATGTGATCGGATATATGAGTGTCTTTGTTTTGTTTGAAAGAACTCAAAATATCGGTCCCTGTTTCATAATGGATCGGTAACTGGTAGTGGGTGAGGAAAGCCATAGCTAGGGTGTTGAAGTTAGTGAAGAAACCTCATGGTAATTCTATATACCACTTCGTAGCAGAAGCTGTGAGGGTCAGTTGAAAAAGACGTAAATGAATAGAGTCATCCATCAACGAGTTGGATGAGCACCAGAGGTGAAAAGTCATGATGTGATTGTTCAGGTCCTCTCCCACTTTTCTATTGAATTTAGGGATGTCCGATGGTAGCTTGGCTGGTATAGAAGGCCATTGGGGAGAGTGACGAATTGGATCATTTAAAATTCTCGACAAGTCCAGGAGATCCAAAGTGGCCAAGAAGGGTAACTGTCGATTCACATGCAGGTACTGGTGGCTTTGGGGAGGAAGCCCCGTCAACAAACCAATAGGACCATAAGCAATCTGCATATAATGTGAAGACCCAGGAAGATTCGGTGGTGGTTGTAGAGGATAGTATCTCATGGGATCGTATCCTTGAACAGGGACATGAGTTTGAGCATTTGAGCCCCAAATAGGATTGGACGTACCTGGATATGGTTGGCCTATACTAGGGGGTATCACAGATGCAGCTGGAAGCTATTTCCCCCAGTCAATTGAGCAGTATATTGTATCAGATGATTCCAATATTGGGCCAAGGATGGAGGTATGTTTTGTCCATAAGGTGGGGTCTTCCCTCCAATCGGGGGTTGTGTTCCAGTTGGGGGCAACGTTCCAATTGGGGGTTGTGGTCCAATTGGGATTTGCGTTCCAATAGGAATTTTCCCGCCAAGGGGGGGTTGAGTCAAACCTCCTTGGTGAAATTGTCCACCAGTGGGAATCTAGTAATTTGGTGTGAATGACGGAATAGTGCCACTAGGATTAATATTGCCAGTGGAGGACGAAAAAGGTCCTCCAAAAGGGGGTTGAGGAAGTTTCGGAATGAAACTGGGAAGAGAGTGCCCAGACGAAAAGGGACCACCAGGAGAGCCGGATGGGGTTTGCATAGGAGTGAGAATGGAAGCATTCAATGCACGGTATCCAGGCGGCAGTGTCGGGGTGACACTGGGTGTACGCAGTGTGCTGATTGGGGCTTGGCTAACCGCGATAATCCTGGTGTGGATACTCGTAGTATCTGTGTGATGGACCATTTATATAGGGATGGTCAAGAAGTGGTCAGATCGCGGGGCGTCCGTACTAGGAAAATAATAGACAGTAGTAAACGGTACCATGTATGGGTTAGAGGTTTCGGAGATCACAGGTGAGACAGTGTTTTCAACACCTGATCCTGCACCAAAAAGGTCCTGTCTAAAAATGCCCATAGACCAAAAAGGATCTTGGCCTTCTATTCTTGGAAAGGGTCCAACCGGTGATCCAGAAGACACAACAACTAAGTCTCCAGAAGAATTCACTCGCATAAACTGTCGCTCAGAATCGGGGTGAAATCGAAAGTCCTCTCAAGTATTGGTAATTTGGAAATGTTATAGAGAGTCGATTCATTCCACTTGTGGTGTGGTAACATCTTGGATTTCACTCTATTGAGGAGATCCCTCAGGTGAGCTTGTAGGCAGGGGTTGAGAAACTTCTAGATGCTTTGGAGATAAACCCTTCATTCTACGTGAACGATGTGGAGGATCTATTGTGAACGAGTTACAAACTTATGAAGAAAATCGTATGGCCAAACTTGGGTAGACAAAGAACACGTGCTAGTAAACAAAATCTAGGAAACAATACCAAGCAAACAGGACCTTCTAATTCTAAAGTCACTAGTTGGTGATGAAATCCAACGTCGCAACAACGAGATGAGAAGGGGTTGGGCTAGGGTGGAAAAGTTACACTGATGACCTGCTTAACGGACTTACACCCTGGTGCAAGCTCCCACACATAATAGTGGGTATACCCTCCAAGGAGACCAATTGAGTTTGGCCAACGTCGATTCCAGGTACCGTGAATACTTGCCCCTTCACAGTCACCTTGTGTAAGACCCTAGAAAGATAGGCCGCTAAGGTTACCACTGACAACAATAAATCCTGGGGGGACATTCGACAGTCTGATCCAAACGCAAGGGCAGGGTATCTAGCTCAAAATCAACTCAAGAAGCTTCCACTCAACATTGTGGGTATACCTCCAAGTGACCCCCGTAATACGTGCAATCTCTACACCGATATCAACAAAGCAGGGTGAGTAACTCTGTCAATATCAATGCGACCTCATGTTTGACCCTTGTGTGAGAAGGGCTTCCCAGGACAARATGTTGTAAATGGAATTTGAYACTCCTTAACACAAGATKCTATTGTSTGTTTTGTGCTTTGGAGAGTGTATCTCTCTACCTATTCCAAAGTGCTAGCCTAGCTAAATGTTGGTGTAATAGAGCCCTAGAAAAGAGTTACTAGTTAAATTTTACAATTGCGCAGTGTTATTAAGGGCTGTTGTTACTCAAAGGAAGCAAAGATGAAACTGATGTTGTATGAGACTCTGACCCAACGATGCATAGATAGGAATTAAATATATCAATTTTCATTCAATGAATCCTATGTACGGGAGGGAAAGAGAAGATTTCCGGACCAACCTTGAACTATGATACACAATTTCCTTTAAAATGCAATTGCAATGAATCACGCAATAATAACAATTCTCTATTGTTTATTTTTCAATAATTTCAACAATTGATTTTCAATATTTTCGAAGACGAAAATGCTTTTGAAAGAAAAACGTTTTTCACTTTTCAAAAAGGA
>JZKD02S2124722.1:886049-901453 GCA_000966675.3 Picea glauca
AGGAATTACACAATAAAGTAAGAATGACTTTATGGGAAAAGGACATGCCACTGTATCATATTAATCGAAAGTAGAAGATACAACTTGATCGCCTTGATGTCGCAAGCTTCCTTTCAGTGGCTCTTGGTTCCAACACACACACTTTCTCGATACTTGTATGAAGAAGATCCAATTCCTCTTGATAGACTTGCTAGAGTCTCCAAGATCTTGTTCAAGCTAGGCTCTTCACACAATTCCTTCACCAATTCTCCAATTAATCTTGCTTAACCTTTTCCATGAGAATCCCATCAATATATAGGAAAGGATGAGATGGTTACTTGGATAAGAATGATCCCACAATATCAGGGAAACCAGTAAAAAGATAACCATTCGGATGCCAACCCATTCTCTAGAAGATTCCCTTCTAGAACCATCGAGACTTCATCTTTTTCAAAGCTTGAGAACAAGTTCGCACCCTAGCTATGTAGCACAGTGAGAGAAGTTCGCACCCTAGCTGAAAGAAGCCTGCAAGAATGGGTCATTCTCGCATCCTAGGATATAAGCAACCTACGAAATCTCTTCAAAAATATGTTTTTTGGGAAGAGATGAATGTCACTTTTCTCAGGAGAAAGTTCTTATTAGGAGCCTGAGTACACCATCATCAATACACCATCAAGATTGACCAAAATCATGGCTAACAGTAACTCAGTGATGCTAGGAAGGAGGTGGCTTATTTGAAATAAGAAGCCATGTATGACAGGGTTAAGATGAAAGAACTCATGGATGGCTACAGCCACACTCTTGATCTAACAAGGTTTGCGGCAAGAAAGGCCCAACCTCTCCATAGGTAGCTCAAAAACCTTTATAGGCAAAACAAATACTTTTTGTCTCAGAATAGAAAGATCAAAGAAGAGTTGCAACATTTCCAAGATGAGATGGCTCAAAGAAACTTGGATGTGTTGATTGAAGCTACTATTGAATAAGAGAAGCCAATAGCCAAAGAAAGCATGGTTCCAGTGAAGAATCCTAGGATTTCTAAAGGGAAGCATGTTGTTTTTCCAAAGGGAATTCCTCCTTCCATTTGAAGGAATGTCAGGTTAATGAAGTAACTAGTGAAAGGTGAGATCCATTTTTGAAGATGGCCCCTATTTGCAAAGATAAGCAATTGACAAAATACTACATCTACCACCTATAAAAGCTATACAGGCTTCTAATACTTACTGTTCAAAGTTTTGGGTTTTCACAAAGAATTAATCCCTTCAATAGTAGTAGCACAGACATTCCGTAGTGCTATGGCACTACATAATAGTCTATTTTTGATGTTCCACTAGTATGCTACCTATAACATTGCCAAATTGCCTAAGACTAATGGCGCTGCTAATACCCGAGGTTGCTACCCATTCTGTCAAAGTTCAAGTGAAGGTGTTGTGAGTTACGATGGCACTACCGAATTATTAATAAAAGAGTGAATTATATAGGCTGGCGCTACCAAAAAGTTTGACAGGATACACAGGTGGGCGCTACCAAAAGTTTGACAAGATACACAGGCGGGCGCTACCAAAATTTTGACAGGATACATAGGCAGGCACTACTAAAATTTTGACAGAGGCTAAGTTTTGCATAGAAGACACACAGACTTGGCACTAGCTTTTCAACTTGCCTATTTTTGAGGTTGCGCTACAAAATTACAGAAAATTTGGTTAAGGCGCTACAAAGTGCACTACTCAGAGCGCTACCAAATGATGCTACCAACAGATACCAGGAATCAAGGAGAGTCGAGATAGAATATTTAAGAATAGCTAATGATGGGGAGAATTGTAGAGACAACAGTTGGAAACATGATGACATCTACATGCCCCTGAAGGACACTTGGAAAGCAAGGAGTTGTGCATCAAAGGGAGATCAATTCAGTTAAAAGATTGGTTGGATCACTGACCAACATTTTCCAATTTTATAGAACAAGTTGTTCGTTAAGTTGTTAGATGGAATAACTTCTTAGATACTTTCATGGGAAGAAGGCCAGCTCGCACCTCCAGTTGTTGCCTTCCCATTTGTTATAAATAAATAGATGAAATTCTTCAATAGGTTCGAATGGTTGAGATAGCCTCCCTTATACTGTAATATTTTGATGAAGTTATTGTGAACTGGTTATGTACTTGATTTGAGACATCCTGGTTAGTAGAAATCAACTTTCTTATTCCAACTTATTTTCCTCTGATGCTAAAGTGTTCATGCTTGAATGACTCACATGAATTTTTGTGGTGATATTATGATGTATGTTTGATTATAATATTATTATGATGTTTCTTTAGTGTCCTTAAATTCTGAACTCAAGAATATCTTGTGTTAGAGTTTTTCTTCCTTAGGTTGTTTGCAAACTTGATGTTTACAACAACCTCTACATTACTCTCACTGAAGTCTTCCCTCTATTCACATTTACTCCCACTTACTGATTGAATTTATTCAAGACCTCGATTGCTCGTGCATCCTATCCCATATTTCTGAGTTACAACATTATCATCTTGAGTCTTATCCATTTGACCCCTCAAAGACTCATTTACATTTACACATAACTTGATGGGTACTGGGCTTACCTTGTATGCAATCGGAAGGTGATTCCTAGTGCTAACAAGAGTAATTCTGGGCGACTCTAGAATTAGGATTGTGGGTAGAGCACTTGAGTACTCCTTTCGAAATATGAGGCAGGGGCTCTTGTTTTTCAATATGTAAGGGTGACTCTGGAGGAGGGGGAGACTCTAGACCATGTACAGTCTATGGAGAACTATAATCACGAGATCAAGTGGCTACATTAACCTCATATTTAACCATATTGATGCATAAATGGTCACCATCTTATGTTGATGGGTTTTGACTCTCACTCACCACATTGTCAGCATTCGAGGAGCTCCAGGCCATGTGATGGTTATGTGGAAAAGGATTAGTCAGCATGGCATGTGGTAGAGATAAAATCCTTGCAGCTTATGCAAGTTTGGGGCATAAATGGGCAAGGTGATCGTATGTAAAAAGATTATAGGGAAATTTCACCTTCTGCCTTTCTTTCTTTCCCTCACCAACATTATTATTTGTCTTTTCATTATTACCATTGTCCTTGGGTTTATTATTATTCTTCCCACCCTTACAATTATTATTCCATCCTTTCATTTTATTCCCTCCTGGTTGTTGGTTACCATTTGGTTTGGTCGAAGATTGCACAGACTGTACATCCATCGACTGAGTGGTATTGGAGGACACAGATGAAGTTGGCCCTCCTACAGACTGGTTTAGAGAGAAGTCTTTCAAATGGCTTGTCACTAAGTCTTTGATTTCACATTGGCGAAGCCTACAATGCCATCAACATGAGGCCCGTGATTTTTTCTCGGGTCCTAGTTTGACCTTGATGCATCAGGAAGAATCTTGTATAACATCCCAGAATGAGCATATATAAGATCTAACTGTTGGGATTTTAAAATCACTTCTTCCTAAGATGTAACCCCAGACATAGAAAATTCCTTCGAAATATAAGGTTGCAGAGACTTAAGGAACCACTCTAGCAGGAATTCTGGGGGTATGTAGGTATTGATCAACCTCTTCCATCTACGCCACTCCTGGATGTGATCTGAGATATGAGTGGTTTTTTCCTGGCGTAAGGTCGACAAAAGTTCTAAGCTATCATTGTAACGAACTAGAAATTGGAAGTGGTTGAGGAAGACTAAGACCATTTGACTAAAGGTTTTGTATGACCCCCTAGGTATCTCAATATACCATTTCATGGTGACCCTCGTCAGGGTGCATTGAAACAATATTAAGCGAATAGAATCGTCATGAAGGGAATTCGAAGGGAACCGAAGGTGAAAAGTAGTAACTTGATCACCAGGATCTTCACCATTCTTTCCTTCGAATTTTGGAATATCCACAGGAAGCTTGGTGGGAACAGGGGGCCATGTCAGATCATGACACACATGATCATTCATTAACTTAGACAAGTCTGGCAGATTGAGCGTGGCCAGAAAAGGGAGACGAGGTTGTGACATCTGGCCCCAAGATCCCTGGAAAGATTGTTGTTGGGGAACCCTAGCCCATCCATGGTTCTAGTAATCACCATGGCCCTATCCGGGATTGTAATACCCTCCTTTGTGCTGATTTATAAGGGGTTGGTTGGGAACCATTCCAGTAGGAATGTTGTGATGAGGATTGTAAAAACTACCCCCAGCCGAAGTAGATCCAGGTTGGGGGTTGCCCAAAGTATGAAAATGACCTCCTCCGGGTGTGAATCCAAAGGATAAAGATGGATTCATCATGCCAAATGTGTTGGTCAGAATCATTACAAAGGAGGTGGGTGTAAAGGATGGACAATAAACAGTAGCTTGTCCGGAGGGTTGGTTACTCCATGCACAAATAATAGGATTATAACTGGGGTTAACAGGAGGAAAGACTCCAACGATAGGAGTTGTTTGTGTTGATATTTCATAATATATGTTAAGCATGAAGTTCATTCCATTTTTTTAATTTCACTTAACCATAAACAAGAATGTTGCAACAACCAAGATCACAAGAAGAAACACCATGCACAAGAACACAAGAAATATCCTGGGAAACCCTTCTCAACAAGGGAAGAAAACCCAGCCAAATCCTTTGCTATATTCTTCAAGAGAAATAAATTCACCACCAATAAGACCTAGCACACAAGGGAGTTATCAAACCCTAGAATACTAGCGTCCAAGAGAGGTGTGCACTTTTCCCAAGGAGATATACTTGCTGCAATTTCCAAAATCATGTGACATATATGTTTTCTTAATGGGGAATTTACCATTACTTATACTAACTTGAACCTGTCAACATAAGTGTCTATTGGCACAACATGGACGACCTATCTAAGTCACTTTATAATTAACATTAACCAGATTAATTATCTTTTACCTTTATTACTAATCACATTAAGGTGGGGCCGACCTGTACCTTTTACATTACAATTACTGTTACAGGCAGGTCTCACTCTTGAAAAATATAACAAGGGATCTGATACACCCACTAGTGCTCATCCACTAGGGGCACATCCATAGGGTTTTCCATATCTCTGGCTCACTGCATTAAACAAAATAACCATATCTCACACATTCACTTGTGCTCGTCCACTCTACAAATCTTCTTTCCCACTACCTCACACAGGAGAATCATCTGGAGTTTCTCGTCAACTCTACTGCTCAGAGGAGGCTAATACATCATCTTCATTTCTGTTGACATGACAATGCACCAAACACTTTGGGATTTGACACATTCACCTTGTGCTCAGCCAGAGGCACGTCTAATTCAACAGATCGCCTTTCCCATTGGATAATCATCTGGAGTTCTTATCAACTCTTTGAATGGAGGAGGTCATCTCTACGTTCCATATCTGTCTCAGGTAGGAACCACATACCTTTATTAGGGGATTTCTCTCAAGTTTGTAAGCTAGAGAAAGACTCACATAGTTGCAATGATCCACATCTCACAGGTTTGTAAGCTGGAGAATGTCTCACATAGTTGCAATCATCAACACTCCCTCTCAGTTAGGGAGGCATTCTTTATCATCCCAAGTCTCACACAGATGTATTTTTAATTTTGTCTTGGTTGGAGTCATCAATACTCCCTCTCAACTAGGGAGGAATTCTTCACCAAGATAGTTTGGTGAAGATGACTGCAATCTACTCATGTGTAGGAAGATATTGCATGTGTATGATTTTTCCTCTGCATCATATCTCTGATATAAGGATATTTCATCTTGTCGTGTTTTGATTCATTAGGAAACACTGGGTTCTCAAGGATATTTATACATGGATCTTGGTTATCATCATAGTATCCATCTCATGGTCAAGTAAATCTGTCAGAAACTTGTGAAGCCACATTGCTTCACACACTCACTGCTATATAATCTGTCTCTGGTGCACTCAAGGCCACAGAGTTTTGTTTCCTGATGCATCAAGAAACCATGGAAAATTTCATTGTATAACATCAACTGGATGTGCTCTTCCAGTTTATTGTGCTTTATGCTCATTCTGAATTGACATATCTTGCAAAATGAAGTTCACACTAAAGGCATGTCTCAAGCCATATCTGACTCTACCTCGGATATATCTTAATACATGTTTTGTTGTTGTCTAGTAAGTCTGTCTCGGTTGACTCATGAAATGACTAAGCATATTAATTTCATGGAATGAATCAAGTCTAGTGTTTAGCCAGATACATCAGTGATCCAATCAGTTGTGGATCAGTCTTGTCTGAATCATCATCAATCCATCACGGTGGATTTTTCATTCTGTCATAGTTAAACTTCTTTAATATTTTCACTGTATATTTTCCTTAACTCAAGAAAATATCATTAGTCCTCTGTCATACTTCTTGTCTCAAGAAGTAGTGCATCATTTTCAAATTCTTCATCTGTAATTCACAAGTCAAGGATTACTTGTATCCAACAACAAGGATTTCTGAATAATTCATCAAAATTAGGCTCTTGTCATCAACACTGTAATGATATATGTTTGGATCAGCAACACTCTTGTTGAAGTCCAAAACCATCAAGAATTTATCTATCTGATATAGTTTCCAACTCATGGATAGTAGTACGAATGGAATTATGCCAGGTTTACTGAATCAAGTGTCTCATCATAGACAACTCCCTCTATTTGTGAGAAACTTCTGGCTATAGATCTCGTTTTGTTTTTATGGACACTTCTATCAACTACATGTTTGATCTTATATATTCACTTGGAAGCTACCACAGACTTCCCTTATGCATCATTTTTAAGATATACTGGTATTCTTCTCTTATGGTATCTTTCCATACATGTTCTCATGTTTCCTCCCTAAGACAAGGAGGATCGTCATCAATGAGGTGGCTCATGATTGAAGGATAGCTCAAAAAATCTCTTTTTCTTTCTCAGGATGTTCCTTGAGACGCTTATATGTTTCTCTGCCTCTTGTAGAATGAGTCTAGGTAGGTATTTTATGCCCTACTGCAATATCTTTGAACATAGCAACTGGAACAACTAGATCAGCTGGAATAATGTTTGTCTTCCTCTGAAATGTTTAAAGGGGAGAAGGCATTGTCTCACAGTCAATCTCCATCTAAGATTATTTAGATATTTGAAAGGCTATCTCTTCTTCGAGGACAAAATCTCTGCTTATATCAATCTTTCTCTGACCAGGGATGTAGATCTGAAATGTCTTCGAAGAATCATTGTTTTATCCCATAAATTTATTCTTTCTTCATGAAGGATCTAGCTTGGACTTCTTCTCTTTGGGTACATGAAAATACACCGGGCACCCAAATATCCTGAAGTGTTCAATCTCAGGATTCACTCCGGTGAAGTTTTATTCGGGAGTTATGTTTTTCAAAGTCTGATGAAGACTCTTGTTCTAAACATATACTGTGTCATGCATGCTTCTGGCCATGGAATCATAGAAATATTCTTATCATGCATTATTGTATTGGTTGTCTCAATGATGGTTCTATTATTCCTCTTTCTCAAGTAGTTTTGACTCCCTTTGAGTCAAGTGACTCCCTCTGAAGGATGAGCATCTTGATTTGTTCTTAACCTGTCTAGAACAACAAAACAAGAGGAACCAAAACAAGAATATCTCCTAAAGGAGAATAATGGGTACATCTCTAGAATCAAAACAATTTAAGGATTTTTGTCACAGCTACAACACCTACTTGTAATGTAGAAAACATTAGAAATATAGGTTAGAGGAATGGAAATTAAAAAAATCAAACCTGGAGTCTTCACTTCTAGTGTGTTGTTCTTTTGAATGCACTGAGATCCCTCTAGATCCAAGACTTCAGCAAAAGGTTCCTTTGTCCTGCAATTACCCTCACGACAATGATACAAATAATAAATATACATGTCCATACCCGAGGGTGCTAATATGATTTCTCTAATGGAACATGGTTGATATATGTCCTCTGACATCTTCATGAAGGAGGTGGTCAAAGTGACACCTTTTTGTATCACCCATAATAAGTCTTCCTTACAAGTCTTGTCTTCCAGAAACTTGAAGTTGTTTGATTCATCAATCTTATCTTCCAACATAGTTTTGTTCATCATAATTTTAGATCCTTCACAACCCTTTGTCAACTGGGCTAGAAAACCTAACGGCTAGGCTAGGCTAGCATTTTTAGGTTTTGTTGGACTTATGATTGCCAACAATAATCTTTTGAAATATAGGATAATACTGGTGAGTTGAAGATCTCCTTCAATGAGTTGCAGAAACCCTAATTCCGAAATTTCTGCAGAAATTAGCGAAACCCTAGGGCCAAAATTTCAAAATGCTTGGAAGTTCATTCTGAGAGTCTTTGGAGGTGCACTGGAGGAGGTCGTACTCACCCATGAAATTTTTTTCCCCAACGTTCAAGTATTAATGGCTAAAACACCTCGAAAAGGAGGGTCGTATGGGTTTTTCTGAAAACCGTAGAAGGGTCATACGGTTTTGTAAAAGGTGAGAAGAAACTTGGTGAATTGTTGTGAAATGGGTTCTTTCACGAACTATGCTTTGATACCATGTTGATTTTTCATAAGCTAGGTTAAGCATGAAGTACATTCCATTTTTATCATTTCACTTAACCATAAACAATAATGTTGCAGCAACCAAGATCACAAGAAGAAACACCATGCACAAGAAGACAAGAAGTATCTTGGAAAACCCTTCTCATCAAGGGAATAAAACCTAGCCAAATCCTTTTCTATATTCTTCAAGAGAAATACCTTCACCACCAATAATACCTAGCAGACAATAGGGTGCTCAAACCCTAGAAGACAAGTGCCCAAGAGAGGTGCGCATTTTTTCCAAGGAGATATACTTGCTGAAATCTCCAAATTCATGTGAGAGATATGTTTTCTTAATGGGGAATTTACCTTTACTTATACTAACCTGAACCTGTCAACAAAAGTGTCTATTGGCACAATAGGGCCGACCTCTCTAAGTCACTTTATAATTAATATTAACTAGATTAATTATCCTTTACCTTTATTACTAATCGCATTATGGTGGGGCCGACCTGTACCCTTTACATTACAATTAGGGTTACAGGAAGGTCTGACTCTTGAAAAATATAGCAAGGGATATGATACACCCAATAGTTCTCATCCACTAGGGACACATCCATAGGGTTTTCCATATCTCTGGCTCACTACATTACACAGAAGAACCATATCTTCACACATTCACATGTGCTCGTCCATAGGCATGTCCACTCTACAGGTCTTCTTTCCCACTACCTGACACAGGAGAATCATCTGGAGTTTCTTGTCAAATCTACTGCTTAGAGGAGGCTAATACATCATCTCCATTTTTGTTCACATGACGATGCACCCAACACTTTGGGATTTCACACGTTCACCTTATGCTCAGACACATGCACGTCTAACTCAACAAATCACCTTTCCCACTAGATAATCATCTAGAGTTCTTCTCAACTCTCTGAATAGAGGAGGTCATCTCTACGTTCCATCTCTATCTCAGGTAGGAACCATGTACCCTTCTTAGGGGCTCTCTATCATGTTTTTAAGATGGAGAAAGACTCGCATAGCTGCAATGATCCACATCTCACAGGTTTGTAAGCTAGAGAATGTCTCACATAGTTGCAATAATCAACATTTTGAGGGACGTGAGTACCACCAAACCAGAATGGAGTATGTGGAGGAGTTGTGCCCCCAAGTCTAATGCTAGTATTCGTACTAGCCACTGGGATGGAGTTTGAAAATTGTGATGTAAAGTTTGGAATATTATAGGAATAATGACTAGAGGACATAGGGATGGAATGAAAATTATATCCCGATGAGTGACAAAGAGAACCAAAAGGATACGTGGCTATAGGTTGAGTATTCACTACAGGACTGGCAGAGGTGATGATAGGCACCTCCGACACTACATCCATTGTGGTTGAGGTGTCGAAGGAGTATCATTAACTATAGTAGGTATGGGAATTGAGGGACTCCCAGTATATTGCTAACTTGATTAAGTACTCATCCTTGTATGATCACAACTTTGATAAGTGGAGGTGTGCGTGCCAAGTTTGATAACTTTACGCCTTTTATAAGTCAAAGAATCAAAATGTGGTGGTAAATGTAACAAGCTACGAGACCTGTGGGGAATCTAGTCTGGCTCTGTAATGACTCAAGACTCATGATATAAAAAACAAATCCTATGACAAACTAGTAATCATAGAGCACACCAAAAATAATCAAACGACCACTATGCACACAAACATGATAAAGTGGCTAAAAGGGGCCTCCCTCTCTAAAGTAGGTATGCCTAGACCAAGAGGGGTATGAGACTCCTCTGATAAATATTAGAGGTATCAGAATCAGTTATAAGGGCCCTCGTGGTCTTAACAACCAGTTGTTCAGATCCCCCTACAGAGGTAATCATCCATAAAGGCTTTGTTTTGTTTGACCCTTATCAGACCCAGGGTACCTGCAGAATAACCCATGCAAGTAACATATCTAGTACCTAAGTCAAGCAACTAAGAAACCATGATATAACCGATGCATAGGTGAATATCCGTAAGTTAGTTCCACTGTATGGGCACGGTAACAAAGCCCGAAACCTCAAAATCACCACCTCTCACAGAGGTAAGGGTACTAGAAATATCCCCATATACGAATAGATCCCTAGAAATATATTTGACACTAAGAAGGTATCGGCGGGATATCCCTTCAACCAACCTCACACAACCTCATGCTTAACTCTAGTGTAAGTGGAGCCTCCTGATATTACTGATTATACAATGGATTTCTCCACTCCCTTAGTCAGACACATATGTTGATTTAATAGCCTTGGAGAAGTTTACTCACAAAATCCTATTCCAAGGCTCTAAATCCTAAGCTAGTTTGTGCACCCTAGAAAAAGAAAATCGTTACTAATCAATTTTAAATTATAGCATTACATTTAGTGGCATTTCTTACTCAAAAAGGTGCGGTCATGAAACTAGTGATGTTATGACTCAGCAAGTAAAATAAATGAATATGAATACAATGCAAAGTCTTAACTTCAATTCCCAATAAATGATATGCTTTTCAAAATGCAATTCTCAACTCAGTTTTGCAATTCCAAATAAAAAGCAATCTTTCTTTACATGTACTAATATCAATGATAAAGACTCAAAATATCAAATGCCAACAATGTAAAATGCCTAATATTTTTGTATTTTCAACATGAAAGAATGAAAATGCAAGGATTAAACAACAACTTGATATAAAAAATCTACTGTATGTAAACAAAGACAAACCAAGTAGGATATGAAGAAGAAGACACCTAGCCCAAGATGCAAGGAAAATCAAATGAAAAGGATGATGAGAAAGGAACTGCCCAAAAATTCAACCAAAGAAAGGTTTCCTCTCATTCCACATACACTTAACAGTCATAACAGAGACCCAAGAAGACTCAAGAATAATAAAAACATACCCAACAACCATCAAACCCAACAACCAAGCAACAAAGGGTGATGTACGCGACTGTTCAGGAGAAACGCGTGTATATACGCTTCTTGCAGAAGGACAACATGCTTATCTACATGACTGTCAGGAAAAAACTCACGTATATGTGTCAAAACAAAGCCAAGATAAGGAGGAGGCTAAGAAACTCAGACTCAGAATGAACATATGTTGTCAAGAAGTTATACGACAAGAAACTCAATATAAACGAGAGCAATGTAAGGAGAAAAACACTCCAAACCCTAAAAAAGAAGATTCTCTCCCCAGTATGGTCACCAATTCTGTTACGAGGAAGATCTCTCTATGGCTAGGGGAAAACCACAATAGATGGAAATGACTTCAGAAATCAACTTGAATCTCAGGTATTCTACATAAACAAATATGCTAGCAAGACAAGATAAAAGGCCTACCTCGTCTAGACGTTCGATGAAGTCCACCGTTGAGCACTTGACTCAAAACAATACACTTACAACTTGTCCTCAACAAATAAGAAACACAAGAATATTATGATAATATATAATATTAACACATTCAATAGCATAATCCATTAACATTCATAAAAAATACGCCCATGGAAAAACAATTCAAATATTTGCAAGATATTAATTAGACGAGAAAAGAGTATTTCTATTAAAATGTAATCAACGGAACTGAATGAATTACAAAATTTTGTGTCGTCACAGTTCAAAACTGAGAAACTAAGTCCCTTCTAGCTTGGCCTCCACCACTTCAATCCTCCACCAAAGGAAAGCTCATATAAGAGAGACAACGAGGTTCTCAATCATGTAGGGAAGAGCTTGGGGGTTGAACAATGTGTTTAGAATAATTTATCCAAAGTAACTTTTCTATCAAAGTTGAATTCTTCTCCTCTTTTCCATGGCTCAGATTTGGCCCATTTGTAGCCTTCAAGTGGAATTGAAGGTTCGATTTGAAATGTTTCTAGTATATGGAAGGTCAAGGATCATGGATCTCATGACGTGACATGGAAACCAGACACCATTTTTTAATTTCGGGCACAAATCCCGATGTACGTGGGTTGTAGTGGTGCAACCTACGTATATGCATGTTGTACAATATGTAGGGCACGTTTATGTGAAAAAATAATGTTTTTAGCTCTCGTATTTGCAAAAAGGGACTTCAAGTCTGCATAATGAAATGGAAAAAGGCCTTTTGTGCAAGTTTGCATAGGGTGAGGAAAATATTTCTATAACAACTACCACATTGAATCCCTCGAAATACTCCACAAGGATTTGTCTCCTAGTGGCACGTGCATCATCATTGAAGTTGTGGGTGGCTCCACCATCAACCAAAATTGTAACCCTCTTTCCATGCACAATGCCTCTGACCCTGAAGGTGTAATATTTAGGGACTCCTAAAAGTGTGGAAATGGTTACCCCCTTGGGGATATCTTGCAATGTCTCCTACTTTGTAGCATGTGATGACTCACCATTGTCATGTTCAATACATTTATCATCACCATCATCCTCCTCATAAGAAAATACCTCAATATAATGGACTTTACATTTTCCCATACATCGATGATCTAGTTCCCACGACTCCTTTCAACTTTAGCAAATATTCTTCCTCCTTATTTCTCTCTGATTTTTCTCATCCAACCTTTCCTTCCACATCCATGTCTTCTAGAGAGGTTTTGACACCTATCCCTTCTATGGGATGATTTTTTTTTCCAATTTCTTCTCTGGGGTTTCGTCTGCCATATCCCGAGTCTTCTTAATGACATCCTAGAGTGTGGTTTTTCTAAAGGAATTTACCCATCCTCTTAGGGGTTCAGATAGACCCTCCATGAAAAAAATCACCAACTATTGTTAATAAATATTTGTCACCATGACTTCCTGATCTGTAGGATCTTTTAATGACTATGGTTGAGTTTTAATTTTGCATGTGTTAATTAACCATTTGAGAAACTTAATGAAAGAATGAGGAAAGAAGAGGAATTATGACAGCCATATACACATATGAAGATCTGAAATGAAATAATAGATAGCAAACCATAGCACGAGAATTGATAATGGAGTTCGGCACAATGTTGCCTATGTCTTCGGGCCTTTGTCTCTGTGGGGGAGGCTTCTTTATTTATGTTCAAAAGATCAAAAGTTCATTGCAGTAGTGTCAATAATATACAAGACTGATTTGGTCATGTTCTTCCATATCTCTAGAACCCTGCAAAGAAAACGACACGCAAAACGGACGTTCGGAGCTCCCAGAAATGGCCCGCAAGCATCTGCTCCTCAATAGCTTCGCTGCATAAAAATGGCTTTGGCTTGGCTTTACTTCAGCATAATTCTACTTTTCCTGTCCTCCATGGCCTCAAATAGGCCTGGTTTATATAGATCTGAAGTTGGTTATCCATTCCCAACTTCCTCCCAAAATTTGGGCTCCAAAAATGCCCAATATCTCCCAAAAATGGAGAAAATCAATTAAAAACAGGGATATAATCTTTAAAAATCCCAAAACATAACAAAAAAAAAAACCCATTTGCAACAACAATATGGCATAAGGCCCTTAGGCTATGTGCACGCCACCTTGTTCGCGGTCACATGGGCTATATTTGGCCAGGCGCTAGCCCAAAGGCTAAGCGCTGGCCCATTCTTGCGCTAACTCCTGGTCTTGTGGCGCGTTGGCATAGGTCCACGGGTTAACAAATATAACCCCCCACACCTTATTTGTTGGACAAGTCTGGATCATATGGTGGATGGTGCACCCCTATCCATGGCCCTTTACTCCCACATCGTTTTAACCCCGCGCTCCTGGTTACATGGGGCAATCATATCATATATCAAGTGCTGAGGGTTGGGGCTAAGCCCCGACCCTTTTCCCCATTGACAAAAGGTTTGACCAAATTCAAATACAATATGTGCCATATGACTATTAAGTCACACCCGTTGGATGGGCGGTTAGCCCAATCCTGCCAGTCCGTTGCCCAGAGGAAGGTCGGGGGTTCGACCCCGGTGAACCCATATAAATTTTGCATAAACCATCAAGCAACCATAGGGTGTCACGTGGCAGCCCATGACTGGGCCACGTGGCACCTCAAAAACTAATAGAAGTCTGCCATGCGTCAATCACTAAATGGTCCACGCGTCTTCCACATACTCTGTCCAGTCACTGCCCTGTCAACTGCTGATGTCATCCCATGCCATGTGTCACCCTTATAGTGGTGACACATGTCACCCATAGATTGGTCCAGCTGTCTTCCCGTATGCCACATCAGCCTGCCACGTGTCACCTCCAGTGGTCGCCACATCACCTGTATGACTAGTCGTACGACATTTACAGTCAGCATGCCACGTGGCACTATATGGACTGTACGGAATGTATAGTTATCCCCCTTTTTTTGCCTGTTTGGGTTTTCAGACAGAACGTGATATCTTTTGCATACAGAGCCCGTTTGATGAAGTAAATATATGGCCGGAATCAGGAAGACGAGACAGACGCAATTTCATTTTTGAGCCTTTTTGAGCCCTGTTAGGCTTCTGGATCCTATTCCGGATCACACCTCCCCACAAAAAGACCTTTTGGTCCCCAAAAGGTTACTGACCAGTCAACAAGCTCAGGATAGGACACCCGGCTTGTCCTCTGTCTCTGAATTCTTTTCTATGCACCTATCTCATCAAGATCAAATGTAACACAATCATGACAACTGACAGTATATTGTTAGCCATTTGAACCCTGTTACATCGTACTGAAGCCACTATCATCCATGTAGAAAACATTACTAATGACAGTATCAAAAAGACAACTGCAAATGAGATGATATACTTGAGATATTTGCATGACATGAGCTTATCTTGAAGCAACTTATGATTGATTTTCCATTTAACAATCATTTCTTGTTCTTGCTTAAGATCAATTACTTCATTTGAAACAATTATTGGTTTATTGCTTGCTTGCACTGCCTTCTTTAATTGTTCCATTGTTTGAAGTGTTTTATTTTCT
>JZKD02S2124722.1:903778-915456 GCA_000966675.3 Picea glauca
CTTGAACTTGAAGAAGAAGGAGAAGAAGGAGGTGTTGATGGAGGTGAAGGAGGAATCTGAGGATGGTCCTCTTCCTCTTAACTTTTTCCCTTTGAAGATTCACCCAAAACTGGTCTCTTTCGTTCTAGGTAATCCTCGTACAAAAATTTCACCATCTTCGACATAGCAAGGAATGTTTTCCTAAATTCTTTCTCATCCTGAGAAATCCCTTCTTCCGATGCCATCTTCTCGCTGTGAGAAGCTCTCTTTCTCAATCCAATTAATGGATTCTCTGCAACAAGCTCACCTTCACCACGTTGTATCTTTTCCCTGGTTAACATGCAAATCTCAAATCCAAACGTCAACTAGCTCTGATACCACTTGATCCGTAGGATATTTTAATGACTATGGTTGAGTTTTAATTTTGCATGTGTTAATTAACCATTTGAGAAACTTAATGAAAGATTGAGGAAAGAAGAGGAACTATGACAGCCATATACACATATGCATATCTGAAATGAAATAATAGACAACAAACCATAACACGAGAATTGATAACGGAGTTCGGCACAATGTTGCCTACATCTCTGGGCCTTTGTCTCTGTGGGGGAGGCTTCTTTATTTTTGTTCAAAAGATAAAAAGTACATCACAGCAGTGCCAATAGGCTACAAGACTGATCTGTTCATGTTCTTCCAGATCTCTAGAACCCTGCAAAGAAAATGGCACGCAAAACAGACGTTCGGAGCTCCCAGAAATGGCCCGCAAGCGTCTGCTCCTCAATAGCTTCCCTGCATAAAAATGGCTTTGGCTTGGCTTCACTTCAGCATAAATCTACTTTTTATGTCCTCCATGACCTCAAACAGGCCTGTTTTATATAGATCTAAAGTTGGTTATCCATTCCCAACTTCCTCCCAAAATTTGGGCTCCAAAAATGCCCAATATCTCCCAAAAATGGAGAAAATCAATTAAAAACAGGCATATAATATTTAAAAATCCCAAAACATAACAAAGAAAAAACCCATTTGCAACAATAATATGGCATAATCCCCTTAGGATATGTGCGTGCCCCCTTGTTCATGGTCACATGGGCTATATTTGGCCAGGCGCTAGCCCAAAGGCTAAGCGCTGGCCCATTCTTGCGCTGACTCCTGGTCTTGTAGCGCGTTGGCATAGGTCCATGGGTTAACAAATATAACCCCCCACGCCTTATTTGCTGGAAAAGTTTGGGTCATATGGTGGATGGTGCACCCGTGTCCGTGGCCCTTTACTCCCGCGTCGTTTTAACCCCGTGCTCCCGGTTACATGGGGCAGTCATATCATATATCAAGTGTCGAGGGCTGGGGCTAAGCCCCGGCCCTTTCCCACGCCGACAAAAGGTTTGACCAAATTCAAATAAAATATGTGCCATATTACTTTTAATTCACACCCGTCGCCCGGGTGGTTAGCCCGGTCCTGCCAGTCCGTTGCCTGGAGGAAGGTCGGGGGTTCGACCCCGGTGAACCCATATAAATTTTGCATAAACCATCAACCAACCACAGGGTGCCACGTGGTAGCCCATGACTGGGCCACGTGGCACCTCAAAAACCAATAGAATTCTACCACGTGTCAATCATTGAATGGTCCACATGTTTTCCACGTACCCTATCCAGTCACTGCCCTGTCAGCTGCTGACGTCATCCCATGCCACCTGTCACCCTTACAGTGGTGACAAGTGTCACCCATAGATTGGTCCAGTTGTCTGCCTGTACGCCACATCATCCTGCCACATGTTACCTCCAGGGGTTTCCACATCACCTGTATGGTCGATCGTATGGCCTGTATAGTCAGCATGCCACGTGGCACTGTACGAACTGTACAATTATCCCCCTTTTTTTGCCTGTTTGGGTTTTCGGACAGAACGCGATATCTTTCACATACGGAGCCCGTTTGACAAAGTAAATATATGTCCAGAATCAGGAAGACGAGATGGATGCAATGGAACTATTTTCGTCAGATTCTGAGCACTTTCATTTTTGAGCCTTTTTTAGCCCTGTCAGGCTTCTGGATCCGATTCCGGATCACTTCCATCCTTTGAAAATATGTGATGTATGCATCTCGTGCACCTTTATGTCTCGACTATGCCAATTCCATAAAGTGTGTCTCAGGATCCTTCCTATCATACATGTCCATCAAAATATGAGCGAAGTCTACATATGGAGTGACGTTGGCATTCACTAATGTCACCAAACCATGGTACAACTACTCATGAGCATATCCTTCCAAGTGTAGGGTGGAATACTTAATTTGTTTAGCCTCGGTCATTAGGTTAAGTTGGAGGTAAGTGGCAATTTTTTTCACCCATGCTTTGTCTCTTCTCTTGGAAGATCTGTCAAAGGGTGGAATAGTCAGCCTTCCCACCTTCCACATGAGGTCAATCTTTTGTTGACATTGGGTTGTTCTGTTCCACTCCCTTAGTTTTTTCCTCTTTTGAGGGTGTGAAAGTACAGGTAGGAAAATTTATCCTGGATATCTTCATCTATCATATCATACTCCCCATGTGAGGATTTTACATCAAGCTCTTGATCTGGCTACTCCTGTGCTCTTATAGGTTGGCCTATCAAGAATGTTGGTAATAGGGATCTAGGAACCCTTAGGCTCCTGTTATGAACTGGGGTATGTTTATTGCTACTCTTTGTGTGTATCACATTTCCCCAATGGGATCCACTAGGTCCTACTTGACTTGCACCATTTGTATCCCCTCGTTGGCCCACCAATTATGTGAGCACCTCAAGGGTCTGAAGTTGTAACCTTGCAGTTTCTTCTTGTATTTGGGATACCTCATTCTGTCCCTTAACCGAATCCTTTAATATCTGGAGCATAACCCCATCATGGTTGTCTATCATTCTTCCCCTTACTTCTTCTCCTTTCGACTTTGTTTGGATGGATTCTATTTCTCTTTCTAGTGACTTTTGAATGGGCTATCCTCCATGCCCTTTCTTCCTAGGAATCAATGTGGTTATAGGATAGCAGAATCACTAGCTCTGATACCATTGTAATGTCCCCAACTAGGCTAGGTGTGAATATTATGTTGTTCTATCCCAAAATCGTTATTTCTTCTCATGTAAATGTGCCAACACTTGTATTAATAATGGTGTTAACTTCTTACAAATAGTTTGCTCAAATATGAATATTTCCAAACATATTGCATGCATACATTACACAAAATATAGACCAGATAACCATGGAATCTTATTATGGATTGAAACTTCTCAAATATCAGTAATATAATGATATCTAATGGTTGTAATAACAATGGTGAAATACTCCTAAGAACACAAATCTAATGGTTTCCAAGAAGCTTCAAAATCTACTAATAACAAAACCTGGAAAGATGCCAATCCATGATTTCCATTGATCCAAGTCTCTCCAAGCCCGACCCTTCTCTGCTCTAGTAATTCCCTCTCTGCAAGTGGCCTTTCAATCCCTCTTACAACCCTTTCAATATTGATCCAATGAACTACGAAAACCCCTAATTTGAAGAGGTCCTTGTGGGATGACTATTGGACATCTAGCGGGGCCTCGCGAGACAATCCATGCTCAACTCGTGGGGATGTATCCTTCCACTTTCACATTAAAACTTCTTGGAACCTGTAGATTTGACGATCTTTCTTGTTTGAAAAATGTCGCAAATCCTCTACACAAGATGATATACATCCAACCTCTCTCCAATATGAAACCAAACACCACAATGAGCTCAAATGAGGACTACAGATGAATCGTCCTCCTTTTCTAGCTAGGGTGGATGTTGCACCACCGAAACTAAACTGAAATGGAAGGGTTTTTCCAAACCTTAATGAAAACTTGGCTCAAAAAGGACATCAACAAGAGATCAAATCATAATACCAAAGTGAAGGGTTACCCTGCTATTTATCCTTACTTTGTTCCTTCTATATATTTCCCCCTTTTGACCAAATCAAACCCTCACTTTATTTTCCCTCCAATTCCAATTAAACATAATTATTTATTTTATGTAATGTCACTTTTAGGATTTGGTATTCTTTTAACCTAGTGACACCAAATAAACCTCCTTAACTCCCTTTTTCCTTGTTGATTGTAGCCTATGGGAGTCATATAGTCTATTGAGACATCCTCTGTCATGATCAATTGGAAGGGGACATTACTTTATAATTCATTTGAATCTTCTTGATGAGGAATATTTCAATAAATTTCAATTTCATATGATTAATATGTTGAATATACTTCATCTTAATTAAATTTTCTGGGCTATCTTTGTTGTTGTATTATGTTGATTCCATCAATGAAGTTCGCCAAGTAATAAATGATATAGAGAATGATGTTATGCACACTGAAATTGGATAATGAAAAACTTGATTAGATCATGTTTGAATATGGACTACCTAGGAGGTAATACTAGTTTCTAAGAATCAGAGTGGATCTTGGATGAAATTTGTTCACTAATGAAAAAGGAATTCCATAGTTGGATAAGTCTTAAAGGTAGCTCTAGGTGAGGAAATTACAATTTAGGATTGACTGTAACTACTCAAGGAACAAGGATTAGCCAAACTCAGATAGTGTTATGGTGTAGAGGAAAATATGGAAAAAGGGAAATTTGTTCCCACCCTAAAACTCTAATTTGTAGATACTTGAATGAGGATATCACAGATAGTGATGCATTATCTGATTGAAACAAAGGAGATCGAGTAGATTAGTTACAATATGAATTCTAGGATATGCATAGGAATTGGAAGGGAGAATTCCTTGACTCTTCTCTTATTGTTCTATTATATTTCTCTAGATTGAGAAAGTTGTTATGTGTGAATAGTTTGTTTGTTTTTTAACAAGAGAAAAAATATTATATTAATAAAGGGATGTAGCATAGAAGACAACAGTTACAAATATATTTTCCGGAGTTCCAAAAATAATACTAGGCATTCCTCTACTACTACAAAAAGTATTTAAAAACATACTACATGAAGATCATTCCAGGTATTCTTGTTGGTGGCTTGCTTGATGAATAGTTTTGAGATTCTAAGAACTTTAGAGTACATAAGATTCAATAAAATATCTTATTAGTGTTTGCTTCATCTTTTCCTACACCAGAGGGTAGGGAGTTATGGAAAAAAGCGGAAAGTATGGAGTTACTATTTGATTATTGTTTGCTTCATCATATCAAATAGGGATATGATGTAGAGGAAAATATGGAAAAAAGGGGAAATTTTTCGCACCCTGAAACTCTAATTTGTTTGTAGAGTAGAGTTATATGCTTTTAAAGTAACAAGTATAACTTATCAAAAATGAATTATGTATAGATACTTGAATGAGAATATCACAAATAGTGATGTATTTTGTGATTGGAAGAAAGGCCATCAAGTAGATTAGTTATACTATGAATTCAAGGATATGCATAGGAATTGGAAGGTTGTATTTCTCTAGATTGAGAAAGTTACTATGTAAATAATTTGTTTGTTTTTTAACAGGTAAAAAATATTATATTAATAAGGGGATGTAGCATAGAAAAAAACAATTACAAATATATTTTCCAGAGTTCCAAAATTAAAACTAGACAATCCTCTACTGCTACAAAAAGAAGTTAAAGAAATACTACATGAAGATTATTCTAGGTATTATTGTCGGTGGCTTGCTTGATGAATAATCATGGATTCTAAGAACTTTAAAGTACATAAGATTCAATAAAATACCTTATTATTGTTTTCTTCATCTTGTTCCACGCCAGTGGGTAGGGATTTATATTGTTCTAGGTTCATTGGCTATTTGAGTTGATAAACCATTTCTTCTTCTTTGAAATTCACTTGCACATAATTTTCAGATGCTCAATTGTTGGAGGCTAAAGTATGAGATTCCTTATGCATATTTAGGGTGATGATCCTCACCATGTTACATTCATCTTCTAGGATGATGATTCTTTTCTTTTAGGGAATTAACATATTCAATATATGAATATGTCATGATATATAGTGGTGCTCAATCTCATTGATATTTGTTGTGAATTAAACTAGGGTTGTCTTATTGAAATGTATTCCCTCCTCATTCCTTCACAAAATTACTCTAAATTATGAAAGTTCTATGTTGTCCATGTTACAGGTCTTGATTTTACAAGGCTCTTGAAGAATGGATAGGTTAGGGGGTCTTTTTCCTCATCTAAAGGAAGAAAATTCCCCCTTGAACTCTAAATTCTAGAATCAAACTAAAAACATTGATTGGATCAATTGTATAATTATTTACACCAAAAGTAATAGGGAAACTTTCATAACCCAAAACAAAGTTCCAAATTTAGATATAACAAAAGGTAATCATCTATAGTCTTCCATAGTATAAAAATTATAAATAGTCAACTACAACAATGGGAATGACCACATGGAGGAGACCTGATGGGATTAGACATATAAAATATATATTTATTATATATTATTCCAGTCAGTCTTACACCAATGAATGGTTGGAATTATACACATACTTTAGTGAAGAGACACACCCTTCACAATGGTCAATTAAAATATTAATGATTACATATATTAATTATTAATGAGAATTTAGTTATACTACAAGTCATTCCTCCTTCAAATTCTTCATCCTCAAAGCATTGTTATTTTGATGGCTAGATTTTTTTGGATTTTTTGATTCCTCATTAGAATATTATGAATCTTTTTCACCGTCACTATTACTCTCTATCTCACACATATAGAATATTTTTCCCCTGCATTTGTGGGATGACCACAAGTTAGGTGCATGAAATATAAAACAACGAATTTTTTCATCTTCTATGTTAGGTGGTGGAGTCCCTTTTCAAGTGGGAGTAAACTTTGAGCTTGGTTCTTCAGAATGAGACAAAGGAGGTCGCTGACAGAAAAATATTTTTTCTTCTTCCACCATGGATTTTAATCACAATTGCTCCACATCCTTGATATCCATTAGTTTAAGTTTGTTTCTGATATCTTCCTTAAATATCGATATGGAAATTTGTAGGAGGTAATCATATGATAAATCAATCACATGGATAGCTAACACATCGTTAAAGAATTCATCCACCATTCATACCTGTTGTAATTGAGTGTGTTTGGAAAAGAATTCATTTTCCTCGATGTTGTGAAATATCCAAAAAAAATGTCTCTCATTCCCTTGATTGGTATTTTGAGTGCCACCATAGAAACTAGTCACTTCCTATCTTATCTAAGTGTAATGATGCAAAGTTAATTTTCTCCTCATTATCATACATCTTGTGTAACTGAAAAATAGTGTTCTAGTCAATTAATCCATCTTGTGATTTCCTTGTCATCTTCTCTGTCAAATATTGGTACATTGAATATCATCTTGTGTGTAAATAGGTTAAAGGATCCCAAATTGGACGAATGTTTGAGGGGCGGAAAAAAGGAGTGGTGAGAGTGGAAACTAATTCTATTTAATTCCTTGTTCTCATTTTCCAATGATGTAACATGGGATTTGAGTGCATTATGGTTTTCACCCCACACATTTAATCTTTTTTCCATGTCACTGAGTCTTTTGGAGAAATCATCCATCTCATTAATATTTTTGTAAATTTTATCTATATTGCTGAGTTTGTTAGAGATCTCACTGAGTTTGTTGGATATATATGACACCGAGGATTTTAATTCATTTAAGTCATCATTTATCTCTTTATTGGGTGACGTATTTCTTGTGTTCGATGACATTATGCATGTGGCATCTGATACCTTCCTCAAAGTTTCTGAATGTCTCAATTTTCCATTCAATATATTTTTTATTCTACACCTTCAAGGTTAAATGTATTTAAACATTTAAAAGAATATATATTAAAATATATTAGTTGAGGTGAGAGGTGGGCTTCCTCTTTTTCCTTTTGTTTCACTCGCTTTGGTTTCTTTAATGGCTCATAAAGATACAAATTTTATTCCACGTCTATGCTTTTTTTTTTTTAACTTATATTTTAGTCTCTCTTATTCACAAGTTATTATATTTTATGTCAATACTTAGAAATATTATCCTCCATGTAAAGAAACATTACTTTTATGTTTTTCATTTTCACATTTTTATGTGAATACTTATAAATCTTATCCTCCACGTAAAGAATTATTTGTATTTCATTTTTTATTTTTAATCCTCCATTCAAAAATTTCTTCATGTAGAGAAAGGACATACGATGGAATAGAGTGCACCTTTATAAAAAAAAATGCAAATATGCCAAGATCTTGGCTCTGATACCAATTAGAGGAAATCCAATGGAAATGGATATATACAATATATATTTATTATATATTATTACAGTCTTTCTTGCATCAATGAATGATCGACATTATATAGATCTTTCAGTGAAGAGACACACCATCCACAATAGTCAATTACAAATATTAATGATTACATATATTAATTATTAATAAGAATTTAGTTATACTACACCACACCTTTGTTGGAGACCCCCCGATATTTAAACTTACCCCAATTCAACTTAGAATAATTCCTTAATATTAAACTTACAAAGACATGTATTTTAATTGAACCTGGATTGAAACTTGCTCTAGAGGAAATCAAATGAGTTCCACTAAAACTATCCAAACATGAAGAAAGGTACCAACTAGATAAAATATAGGGGTGGGGATTTACCAAGAATCCCATAATCAGAGGAAAACGATGAGAAAAAACCTAAAATATGTATTCTTTGTGTCCAATTTCCTATGAGTGTAGTCTTGACACCGTATGCTAACTCAGAAAGAGATTTAGAAACCAACATAGTAGCTATAGAACTTACAAAATTTCCTGAAATAGGTGGCTTAAAATTCTAGTGTGAAACTAGAGGAGAATCCACTTGTGAATGGAGCTTATAGTTAATATTTTTAAATATAATATCCCAAACAAACTTTGAAGTGGCGTTGTCCCATAAATCCAAGTTAGAAAGGAATCCATATGCCAACTCAAAAAGTAATTTATAAACCAACATAGTAGCTATAGAACTTACAAAATTCCCTGAAATAGGGGGCTTCAACTTCTAGTGTGAAACTAGAGGAGAAGCCACTTGTGAATGAAGCTTATAGTTAATATTTTAAATTATAATACCCTAGCCAAAATTCGAAGTGATTTTTCCTCCAAATCCAAATCCCTTGAGATAGATATAATATTGATACCAATGTAGATGATGCCAACAATTATCCCAAAGAGAAATTTCTTGCATATTAGAGGTTTGAATCCCACCAAATTGATGTTTTCAAGGTGCCCAGTGTAGTGCACCTCTATGCTACCTTGTACATAACTCATACAGATGTTATATAATCCACATGAATTCAACAGTTAAACACATTCAAGCTCAAAGTAAACATATTATCTACTGCTATAATTAGCAATCCATAGCGTTTCATAATAATTCATATACACAGCGGAATTCATGATAACATAAGCAACACAATCCTGCAAAACAGGAATAAGGCATAATCAGATACTTATCTTTTAACAGTGGTAGATTCCACCAACCAAGTGCAGGCCTTCCACGAACCTCCCAGCCTTAGACCACACTGCTCATCAGCTTAGCAGTGGGTCACCCCCGAGATGGGACTAAGCTCCACCCCAAGGAAAGGAATCCTAGGCTAGGTTGAGGTTACAGGGAAAACATCACATAAAATCTAGAAGGATTCTTCCCAGGATGCCATATTACGCCCACTACTATCAGATTCTCATTCCCCACATGCCTGTTCCGCCTGGGAGTATACACCTTCACAAGCACAGTCCATCGGTGCTAACCTCCCCCTCGGGGTCTCAGCAACAGGCCGGATCAGGAAGTCTCAGATCCCGAAGCTAGTGCTGGACACTCTCTGGAGGAAACCTCTTCCAACAACATCCACCTCCCTCACCTAGAGAGAGATCACACACAGGCTCAATCACAACTTGCGTTGGCCATCAATCCACGCATAGTACAACTCTATGTGGTTACCATAGCCAATTGGAAATACAAACATGACCTCTCAAACAGGCTCAACAATGGCTCGAGGCCTCACAGTGATGGTTCACAGGAATGCGTGATGAGTAACTCCTGCAGGGGTCGACATAGACTCCACGACTCAGAACGGAGGGTGAGACTGGCTCTTCAGAACAACACAAGATTTCCCACTTGTTCAACAATGATGGAATGGTTGAGGGTCTTGGCTTTGGAACATAGCCTCCATGCATAGGTTTGATCAATCGGACAGAGGATGTACACGGACTATCAAAGACAATACCGGGTTCTCGACTCTCGAAAATGCACGAGGTATTTCTGCAGAGGTTGGCTTGGTCGTACTGTTCAGCGCTCCCTACACGGTCAGGTAGTCGGGTGGAATGGAGGAGAGAGAGCCTCCATGGCTTACCTCGTCTATTTTATTTGCATACATTAGGGTGGACACTTGTCACCCTTGAAACTGCATGCGTTCCTCATCATGCATTACCTTTCTTATTGTTAGGAACTTAGGATAAAACATAAATGGCACATGTTCTTTTGGAATAATAATAAAATATTATTCCCAGGCTTAAGCCCCCTAGGCTCAACACTTAGCCCCTTTTCCCACCTTCCAGCCCCTAATTCCTTGCCCACTCTATGGATGGTTAGTCCCCCTTCACTCATTCATCATGGTCGGTCTGCACATGGCAGTGTTTATATTTTATTAATTGTTCTGCGTGATTACATATACAACAGCAGGCTCCTGGCCTTCAACACTTAGGCTCCCTAGCCCAACAACACATAAGCCTCCAGCTTATAAGAACTCAGCTCACCAGCCTATAAATCATAATTACAATTCTTTTTAGAACATGGTTCACTATGGGGCTCGGCCTTGGAGACACTACAATCCCCCTCCCCTTATTTTTGCACTGTCCTCAGTGCAACTTTACACAGCATTTGCAAGATTTTCAAAAATCTTCAAAAAGATGTGGGTACTCTGCCCACATAACATCTGCATGCTCCCATGTCACGTCCTTAGGACCGTACTAGGTCCACTGGACCCTTACAAGCTCCAAATCTCGATTCCAGAGATGTTTTATTTTCCTGTCCAATATGCGCACAGGATGCACTTACAGGACACTTTATGGTTCCACCTGAATCATATTCCAATCGATTACATGATTAGCATCAAGTATATATATTTCTTAAGGAATGAAATATGAGACACCTTAGGTACAGTCATGGATGCAATAATGCAACCATATATGCAATGTATATGTATGTATATACAAACAAATTCAATAACATTAAAATTGTATACAACATACACAACATAGAATAAATAGAGAATTGTACTTATCTTTTGATTGAGAGACATTCCACCCCGTAGCAGAGCTATGACTCCATCAGGCAATGGCTTCCCAAGATATCCATGGTCCATAATCCTTATCCACATGGTCTAGGCCAAGATACTAGACCTCAACAACACTCCAACCATTCAAACCTTGGCAGTACTCCAACCAACAGTCTCTCATTCCCCACATGTCTGTCCACCCGGGAGTATACACCTTCACAAGCACAGTCCATCAGTGCTACACCTCCCTTCCTTGGGATTGGCAACAGGCTAGACCGGAAATCTTAGAGCACCGTGGCTCCAGTAGTTCCAACTGCCCTCAAAGGTTTCCAAGCAGCATCTTCCCGAGATACTCTTTGTAGCCAACATTTTAACTTTTATCAACATCATCTCATCTGCATCAACCACATGCAGTTATCATGAGAGAA
>JZKD02S2124722.1:922240-949397 GCA_000966675.3 Picea glauca
TAATTCTTTGGTTATTACCCCATAACCAAATTAACATGACATTCTACTATGTCGATGTGTGCATTCAGAAGCTAAAAAGCTTTGAATTAACATAGGCCTACAACCTTTACCACATCCAGTGGTATGCATTCAAATAATATAATCATGTGATTTAATAACATAGCTCTGGCTGAGGAAATTCTTACCATAATTTCCTTTCAAAAATTATGCAAAAGAGTGATAAAACTCATACCTGCATGACTGCCATTAAAATTATACTACCTAAATATCTGATAGCAGTAGAAGCTTTCATGCTTCTTTTATCAGACTTATAACCAGCTCTTCAGCTCTCTGTTGCTTCCTTCATGAGGTAGCAAAATTACCAACAACACCTACGACATGCAAGCATTCTTTCCTTGGGCTAGCCAAACAAGCCATAACATACTTGCTGCCACAAATTGCAGCAACTTCTTTCTCCCTATGAACCTTTTTCTTGTGGATCCCAGAAGCATTCAATTCTTCCAGGATTCCTACAAGTTTCTCCTACATGGCCACTGGCTATGACCATGCGCCTATCCAAAAAGGCATTTCAGGATTTTGCGTATCGGGTGTTTTGATATGAGTCACCCTCAACTCTCTCTATCCCTGAAATCTGAAACAAGAGTCTAGCGCATCCTAGCTCTTCCTTTAACTTCCACTAGTGTGACCTCTAGCGAAATTCAAGGATTAGCTCTCCTCCTTTCTCCTGAGGTCTGAACTCCCGAACCCCTGTTTCCTCAGATCAAAGGTCCACAGCTTTCCGGGTTTGATGGTCTCGGTCAATTCCTCATGAATCAACAATTCGCGTTTCAGGGTTTCAAAAAATAGTTTCCCCTACTTTTCTTATGGTCTATAGTTTTCCGAAATCTACGTGAGTCAGATCCAACAACTCAAAGCTCCTCATAATCCAACGGTGTGGATCCTTTTTCTCATGAATCGGGACTTCACGGTTCATGAAATTAGAAAGCAGTTCTCTTCCCTCTTTCAACTTCCGTCTTCATGAAATTCAAGTGTGTCAGATCAATGGATGACACTCACCGTGATTCAATGGTCTAGATCTTTCCTTGCGAATCGTAAGTTTGCGTTTCAGGATTTTTTAGAACAACTTCCTTTGTTCTCCCAACTTTCGATTCTTCGAATTCCTGATGAAAGGAATCAACGGTTCAATCTTCCCTGAGATCGACGGTTCAATACCTCCCGTGAGACTTCGAGTACTGAATAACTCTTAGTGTTATCTTCCTCTCATTTGGCTGGATCCGACGGCTCATGGGTTTTTGGCACTTCTTCCTAGAAGCACTCCACCGTCCTATTCTATCCTTGTTAATCTCTTTTCGTGATTCGGGACTTGGAGTGACCAAGAATTTGGCCTGCGCTCCAAGTTCATGATCCCTGAATTTACGAAATGATCCAACGGTTCAAACCAACCATGATCAACGACCCACTTTATTCTGGATCCTAGAGTGGCGAGTTTCTCCATCCACTAACCACCTTCCAACTTCTAGCTATCTTACGATCCCCGCGATTTCGCGAGTTCTCCACGGAGAATTCTGACCGTTCGTTCAAATTCTAAATGACTTCTTTCCAAATATCTTGGCATCAATTCTTCTAGAATTGACTTCCTCTGTAACTTGAAGGATTTCAAATAATTTGAAGGCTTCGATGGTGTTTTCCCTTCCGAGCTTCGGTTAGAGAAATTTTAACTTCACCTTGCTGCGCACTTGCGCTCGGCGTGTGAACTTGCTCGGTTTCTCTCAGAGATTTTAACTTAATCAGTCTCAAAGGGACTTGACCCTTCAGTGTTTTCCAAAGACTTTCTGGTGTCCTCCTGGCACCCTCTAAGCTCGTCTCCTGGAGTCTTTCGAACTTAAAACAAGTTCCCTCTATAAGCACTCCTTGCACTGGATATGCGCACTCTTCATACCAAAAGTTCCATGCTATCTCTTCTGAGCTTCGTTTTCTGAACTGGAAAAATTATGTGTCTCTTCCATTTCTTTGCACTTTGTGGCAATTCAAATCAGTTCTGGCACTCGTCAACCTTCTACAATACAAATGCGCAGATGATTAGAATTTGTCAGGACTTTGTTTCTTGACAATTCCTCATCTTTCATAACAATTGATGTTAAGAAAATGTTTCAATTTCATGACTTTTTCGAGCTTTGCTCGGCTCTGCAATTTTCGGGTTTTCGAAACTTTCATTTTCGACATTTCGGGATTTTCGGCCTTCGGGTTTTTGGTACCCGGGACTTCGGGTTTTCGGCACCAGGGAGTTCATTTGTAGTGACTCCCAACCTTTTATCATTTCAATTCCCGAATTCTGAAAATTCAGTTTCGTTATTCCCCGGGCCCACAACATAGTTGTCATCCTTAAAATCCGCTATGATTCTTCTGTCTTCAGAGATTTCAGGACTTCGGGTTTCGATCCACAAAGATCCAACAGTTAAAAATTTGTAACCATAGTCACCCTTTTTGCAACTCATGATCTCACAAGTTCGTGAGCCGAAGACCCTCGACTCATTTCCTCTAACCACTGATACCCGAGATGTGACACGGGTATGGCCCCCTCCTCGCTAGCATCTGCTACGCATGACCATAGTCTAGGGCTAAGTGCTAGCACTCTTCGCTACTCGCACCTTCATGAGCTGTGGCATCCAACCCTGTTGCCTCCCTTTCATGAAACCCCGAGAAGCGATGTTGACTTTTCTCCTCTCGTTCTCGCTACTTTGCGACTTTGCGAGTTTCAATATCGAGCTCCCATGCTCTTATCTCGCGAGTCCCCAAAATCGCGAATTACTTTATTCTCAGGGCCCACAGCACAACTGTCGCCCTTCACCACCATGGCATGTGGTACGTTCATGAGGCCCCACGTCACTTTTTAACGATGTCATTTGGTGCCACCTCTCTCGCTTCTCTTCTCGAACCACTGGCACGTGGTACATCTCCATGTGTCCACATCCATTCCTAGAAAAATCCAACGGTCAGATCTTTCTCAGATCTACGACACAGATCCTTTCGACGTTTTGGGGTTTCGGGTGTCGGAAGTTCGTGCATCCACACATCTCGAACTTCCATTTGCCGAAATCACGAATTCACTGTCTACTAACTTACTTGATCCAATGGTCAAGTTCTTCTCCCACGATCTACGGTGTATATTGTTTTGGGATTTCGGGTTTCGAAGGTGTTCACCTCTTCTCACCTCCCATCTCCCAGAACATTGATTTGTTCCTCAATCATACCCTCTACCTCAATCAACTTTTCCATTGATTTCTGCAAAATCAGAAACCCCGAATTACCGATGGAGGCCTGGTGCAAGCTAGCTCTTACTCTCTCTCTCTATTCCCATGTGATCGCGGGTCATGATCACGGTTCAAATAAACACAATGCCTATTTTTATTTCATGCCCCAACTTAAATCTGACATCTCTTCCTCACATTGGACGGTCGTTACAAACTCGGAGATTCTCCGAAAGAATTCTCGTCCGTTCATTGGGTTTATCATCACGAGAGTCCGAACTCTCGATCACGGAATTCCCAAATTCTCGATCCCTAGTTTCCTGATGCAGTTAATCTCTCGACACATAACCTCCATCCATCGGATGGTTTAGATATATCTCTGGGTTTTCACCACGAAAAATCCCGAGCCCTCATCATCAGGATTGCCAATTCCGCGATTCCCGATTTCTCGAAATGGGTAATCTCACGACATGTGGCCTCCATCGTTCAGACTGTCTAGATCTATTTTGAAGATTTTTTCCCTATTCACTGGGGTTTTAACCCTCGGATATCTCCTGACAGATCCAATGGCTATCAGGTTTTCCATCCGAGATCTGATGGCTTAGACAGTTCCTAACTAATTCGGGATTTCGCTTATCGCGATTTCCACAATCCTGTGCAATTTCCAAAGGGATTTAAACCCTGTGCACACTTTCCATATCTAATGGTCATGAGGGTTCACCTTCCCTCCCAAATAGATCCTAAAGCTCCTACACTTCTGGTGTGGAGTCCTCTCTCCCTGTGGACTTATACCACATTGGCGGCAGTTTCATAACGTCGCTATACCTCCTAAGCTTAAAAACTCATCAAGTAACTCCTTGACACTTTGGAGAAAACTAGGGTCCAAAATTGGCCTTCCAGACCCAATTTCCCCTCACATTCTCGGTCCAAAGACTGCTACACTAGCCCATCTAGGCTCAGTGTCGAAACCTTGGCTCTGATACCAAACTGTAGCACACCTCTATGCTACCTTGTACATAGCTCATACAGATGTTTTATAATCCACATGCATTCAATAGTTAAACACATTCAAGCTCAAAGTAAACATATTATCTAATGCTATAATTAACAATCCATAGCATTTCATAATAATTCATATACACAACGGAATTCATGATAACATAAGCAGCACAGTCCTGCAAAACATTACTAAGGCATAATGATCAGATACTTATCTTTTAACAATGGTAGATTCCACCAACCAAGTGCAGGCCTTCCACAAACCTCTTAGCCTTAGACCACACTGCTCATCAGCTCAGCAGTGGGTCACCCCCAAGCTGGGACTAAGCTCAACCCCAAGGCAAGGAATCTTAGGCTAGGCTAAGGTTACAAGGAAAACATCACATAAAATCTGGAAGGATTCTTCCCAGGATGCCATCTTATGCCCACTACTATTAGAATCTCATTCCCCACATGCCTGTTTTGCTCGGTAGTATACACCTTCACAAGCACAGCCCATTGGTGCTAACCTCCCCCTCTGGGTCTCGGCAACAGGCCGGATCAGGAAGTCTCAGAGCCCGAAGCTGGTGCTGGACACTCTCTGGAGGAAACCTCTTCCAACAATATCCACCTCCCTCACCTAGAGAGAGATCACACACAGGCTCAGTCACAACTTGCACTGGCCATCAAGCCATGCACAGTCCAGCTCTGCGTGGTTACCATAGCCAATTGGAAATACAAACACGACCTCTCAAACAGGCTCAACAATGGCTCAAGGCCTCACAGTGATGGTTCATAAGAATGCGTGATGAGTAACTCCTGCAGGGGTCGACACAGACTCCACGACTCAAAACGGAGGGTGAGATCGGCTCTTCAGAACAACACAGGCTTTCCCACTGGTTCAACAATGGTTGAATGGTTGAGGGTATCAGCTTCGGAACAGAGTCTCCATGCATAGGTTCGATCAGTCGAACAGAGGATGTGCATGGACTATCAAAGACAATACCAGGTTCTCGACTCTCGGAAACGCATGAGGTGTTTCTGCAGAGGTTGGGTTGGTCGTACTATTCAACGCTCCCTACACGCTTAGGTAGTCGGGTGGAATGGAGGAGAGAGAGCCTCCACGGCTTACCTTTTCTGTTTGGTGGACACTTGTCACCCTTGAAACTGCATGCGTTCATCGGCATGCATTACCTTTCTTATGGTTAGGAACTTAGGATAAAACATAAATGGCACATGTTCTTTTGGAATAATAATAAAATATTATTCCCAGGCTTAAGCCCCCTAGGCTCAACACTTAGCCCCTTTTCCCACCTTCCAGCCCCTAATTCCTTGCCCACTCTATGGATGCTTAGTCCCCCTTCACTCATTCATCGTGGTCAGTTTACACATGGCGGCGTTTATATTTTATTAATTGTTCTGCGTGATTACATATACAACAGCAGGCTCCTGGCCTTCAACACTTAGGCTCCCTGGCCTAACAACACATAAGCCTCCAGCTTATAAGAACTCGGCTCACCAGCCTATAAATCATAATTACAATTCTTTTCAGAACATGGTTCACTATGGGGCTCAGCCTTGGGGACACTACACCTAGTCCTATCACCTACTCTCACCATTATCCCAGGACAAGAGAGAAATAAAAATTTAGGCTCTTCAATACCTATGTATTTGATTAATGTCCACATTCTACAAGTAATATAGTGTGTCCTCCTGCAAGATCCCATATCAGGGAAAAGGGAATTATATTGTGTCCACTTGATCATGTGTTAATAAATGATGATGTGAATTAGAAATAATTCAAGGGGATCATTAAGCGATATGAAGAACAATACAAACCTGATTTTTCATAAGGATTCCTAGTTCAAGGTTCATATCTATATTGTATTCATCATGGCTATATTGTCCCAATGATCAATGGTAGCATTGACATCCCTTTTAGCATGGTAAAAGGAGGATTTTTTTAAGAAACTTGTTTCACTTTTTTTTCCTTTGGATGATGTTTTCCCATTTATTATGTATGGGGGTGGTGTTTCCAATCATCAATTTTGTAACTACCATAGAATTTCTAATTCTTATCAAGGATCTTATTATTTCATCCCTGGAAGTTAGGATGTCTCACAATAAGGCATAATGTTATAGCTATATTTTCCACCATAGAGACACATGGAGGACCTAGTGACATTTTCATGCTAAGATACACTCTTCTTCTTTGGATTTCATAGATTTTGAGGGAGGCTTCTATCAGATTGTTGAGTAGGGTGTGAATGATCATGGGATGTATCACTAGTATCACATGACTGGGTGCAATTTGCATCATTATAGCCTACGACCGCCTTTGTCACCTTATAGAATTGATACATTATGAGGAAATCAACATTAGGTGAGTTGTTTCTCTTATTATATGATGTTCGAAACCTGTAATATACTTAGAGTTCATTGCGTTATAGATATATATAATCATCCCCTAGTCTCCTCCTTCATTCTATAAAGAAGGCAATCCAAGGGAGAAGGGGGAGGAAGAATCCAAGTAAATTATTATACAAGATTTCAACGAATCTCATCCACATATTTGGTCTTCATATCATGTCTGCATTTCTTGTGTGAGGGATAGTGAGGAGATGGTGCAAGGGCCAAGGAGAATATCAATCAAGACTCAAGGTAAACTATTGATTGATGTACATGTTATCCAATTTTAATATAGATCTGTATGGTTTTCCCCTTCCAATGCTAGTGTATTTAAATATGTTATTTCTTTGAGTAGCTCAAATTAGATTTAGATTGGATTTTCAATTTACTAATGCTTGAAGAGGTTTGAGGATCGATATTTTTGTCTCCTTGTGTGTAGGAAGTACGTTGTAGGAGATGGATTTGGATCTCTGGAGCTACATCAACCAAGAATACCTAAGGATAACTATTATCGGTAATCAAGTATGCCATTCTATCTCCCAACATAAAATAGAAAAAAATCTAATAGATCTAGGGAAAAAAAATTGTTGTCTATCCTACAGTCTATCTCAGATGATGGGAATATTTGAGGGAGTTCTCACCTCTTTGCAAGGGTTATTTCTCCATAACAAAAATGGAGACTCCAATACAAAAGGATCTTTGGTTCTGTTGAGGCCATAACAGCCCCCCTTTACCTTTTCTTTTACAAGCGAAAGGAAAGGGACCCCCTACTAAAAGTTTCATCCCTAATGCCTAATCCTCTATTGCTCCAGCCTAATGTTAATTGTTTGTCTACCTTGAGGGAGTTGGGGGTTTCATCCTGATTAATGATTGTCATGAATGAGTTTGTTGTTGATGATTTTTCTAATTGATAATTCAAATTATGCATATTCATGCTTCATGTGGTGCTTCATGTCTTCATATTTATGCTTTAGCATGTAGATCCTACTCTTTTGTTTCAAACTCTAAGTCTTAATCATAAAATAACTACTCTATCTTTTGATTTGAGACTTGGCACATGCAGTATCAAGATGTTTATCTATAGCCACCAATCATTATTGTTGAAGAACCTAACACTCATCCATGATTTTACTTAAAGGTAGGGAATATAATGTTTATAGTGTATTGTAAACTCTCCTTTTGATCACTTGAATGATCTCATTTTTATGTTTTGCGGGATGATGTTCATGGGGCCATTTCATTCACCTGACTGCTTCATCCTTGAGATGCAAGTGGGGGAATCTCTTGATCATTATCCAGAGCCTTGACCTTGATTCTTACCCAAGATTCCCTTTATGAGGAAGCATATTACCCTGAATTATTGTTTCCCTTAGGTTTGAAGCTCCCAAGGATATCAGATCCACCTATACCGTAGGCCTACCCCTAAGTCTCTTCAGATTTATCTCTATCGATTTCCTATTTCAGTCTTCCCTCTCGCCAAAGTCTAGGCCAAAATCCCATATAACTTCATAGATGTAAGTCTTTTTCATGTTTTTTCCTAATTCTTGGTAACTATCTGTCACATTTGTATATTGCATAATGGTTTGGCGTAAGTACCTTTTCCTTAATCTAGTTGTATTCTCGCTCTTCACAAACTTAGCAGGTGTTTCCTCTGAGATGTGCATCTTGATTAGATTGACCTGTGTCATGTTCCTAGTTGGCATCAATCTCATTTTACCTTTCATCGCTACTTGTGACGTTGATTCGTCACCTGAAGTGTCGTCTTATTCCCCTTCATTGCTTTCCATTTTTCCCAGCTAAATCATAGTGTTCTTGATCAACATATGACCTGGATACTCTCCTTGATGCCCCGTTTCTAAAAACCTACCCGATATGCCTTATTCCTAATTTAGGCACCTATGTGAGAAACCATGACCGACAAAACCCTAACTGGAAGAACCCTGACCAATGGAACCATGAGGGGCATAGAACCTTGACTTTTGTGTAATTTGACCTAATTTCCTAATTTGTATTTTTATTTTTACTTTTTATTTTTGTATAAATTTTTATTTTAATTTTCTTATTTATTTCTTCTTCAATCTCTTTTTATTTTTATATTCCTTTATTATTTATATTTATTTATTTCCATTTTATCCTTGGTTTTCGAACCACATGGTTTATTTTTCCATGGTTTTTCTCCATAGTTTTCCCTTAAAGATACATTAGATATTTATTTTTACATAAAAGAAAAATAAATTCACTTTAGATATTTACTTTTACACGGGGTAAATATGGTTTTTACAGGGATAAACTATTTGTATTACATAAACAAACTGGTTGTTAAATGATTTCTTTTTCCCAATACCTAAGGTGTAATATGTACATCCTTATTTTTCTCATGCTTCCGTAGAACTAAGAAAACAATTTGAATTTTCACTTTTTTATATACATTCATTTCTTTTTTGTTTTAATTTTGATTTTAATTTTGTTTTCCCTTTTACGTGTAATGTTCCCTCACGACATCAATGTAAGTGAGTATAATACTCGTAAATTTTTATTTATTTATTTTTTAAAAACAACATTTAGAACAAGTGGTATGCAATAATGACATATATCAATACTACATATTCTATGCTCATCTACAATACAACATTGCAAAATCAAATACAACATCATTGTTACTAATATATCAATCATATCACATGAATACAACAGAGATGTCTACCCGCCCAACCTACACTGCAAAGTTAGGACCTCCAAGACACATAATCAACGCTCAAGTCCAAGATTCATCCAATTGATTTTGACCATTTAAGGTCTCAGGAATGATGATTGTTCTGGGGAACATGGAAATATCTAATTCCCTTTATCAACTCTAACCTAAACTTACGACTAGAATTGACTGTGAAGTGATTAATCACAACGCAATCAAATCATTCAATATTTTATTATACTAATACAAAATTTGTCAATTCCTCATACATATTCACATCATAGGAAACTTCTCAATTGTATGGTTCCATTTCATTACAAATCATTGCTATCAACATAACATGTCAGTGTTATAACCCAAACATAATATAATTGTAAACATTGAAATAATCAATAATAAGCAATATCATCATCTCTGTTAACTACTCCCAAGGTAAGTGTAAACAACGAAATAAGAAATACTATTATTTTTCTTTTATACTATTAACGTTCCTCAATAACTTCAACATTAAAATCATTACATTTTACATAAGTAGTTACACATTTAATTCATCAAGAATTAAATTAAAGTATTCTACTAAATTTAAGGACCCTCTTTAGAGAAGTAATAAGATACTATACGTAAGAAATTTTATTTCTTTACTAAAAAGCTTATCATGTACAATGATTAATTACGCCTATTGCACCCTGATGATAATATTAGAACAAAGTTTTTTCTATTAATTTATTGGCCATATCTAAAAATTAAATGTATTTAATCAAGATTTCTCTCAATTTTTATAATAATAAACCCACATTATTACTTTAATAGATATCCATTTTAATTCCTATATTAAGTTACAATATCAAGACATCCTTAATTTCCTAAATCTAATTACTTCATGTATTTTTAAGTAATTATCCATTCTATTTAGGATATCCATAATCTCTATGACTTATCTCTGCCACCTCTTATTTTATATTCATAAATAATACGATCAACAACTTCTAAATCTTTAGCTACGCTAGTAGTGTAGTAGCGTAGCTAAATAAATTTTAAAAGATCATATGAAATTATAAATTCAGATCAACGAATAAATTTCATATAGACCCTTCGCAATTCAATTCAGATTGCAATTAATTTTAAAGCGATCATTCAAGGTTATCGTTCCAGTGTTTCAACTAAATATATAGTGACCAACACAAAATGCAACTCAGAAATTCCAAATAATTGGGAGCATCTATAAGATTTCTAAATTCTAATTGACACAATGACACCTCCGCGAACTTGTAAATTTTAATTTCAGAAATACAACATGATTATGTAGCAAATCTTTGCTAAAAACTCTTATAAACAAATCTTTTTCTTATTACAATAAAAATTTGGAACCGTTGAAGATGGAGAATTGAGGAAGTATGTCAATGCCTTGCACTCATTCTTTATTCTTGCTAGGGGTACTTTTCTTTTCCTTTAGCCCTTCGAGCCGCAAAGGAGCCACACACAAGAAACCAATAAACAATAGCTTCAAGGCTTGTCTCTCAAGGTAGAGCTTCCACTCTTTATACAAGATTGGTATCCCAATTCTCACAAGTAAAACTCAGTCAAAACAATTTTTGCGCATAACCTTACCAAGAATAAGTTTGATCCATTTTCCTTCTACACCATTTCTTTTATAGAAATTTTCTCACTGACACATGTCCTCATGCACAAATAATTAAAATTTTAGATTAAATTAATTATGGTTATTCACCCACACTTTCCACACTCTCCCCAAGTTTCTCAAGTAATTACCATTCTTATTTTATTTAAAAATCAAATTTCCTTCACATTCCCCAATGTGTTCCTATTTTCGCTCTTAGTTATCCCTTTGTTCCCCAAATTATAATTTAATGAGTGTCTCCTAACTAGATCTTAGTTAGAGTTGAATTAAAAGTCTTCTTCTAATTAGACTAGTGGTAACTTGACTCTAGATACTATTCTATGTTTACACCTATTCTCTCATATTTTATTTCTTTCTATTTTAAAAATCCCTTTTATTATTTTCATGCACCATGTGCATTTTATCCAACCTTTAAATTTTATTCCCTTTTTTCCTAGAGTTTGATTATTCTCCAATATTTCAACTTATTTCATAATTCATTTAGTCCTTTAATAAAATTTAGACTTAGACATAGGCTTATACTTTTGTTGGGATTTATAATTAATTATTTACGGTTTGATTAATTATTTTATTTCAACAAGGTCTAATCACTTCAATGTTTTCTAAGCCACCTTGATTTATTGACTCAAATTTTCAATTACACGATGTTCCCTTCAAGACACACCTCAATGCTCCAAGGGTGCCACTTGTCTTTGACTGGTTTTGGAATTTTGTCCGACCCTTGGAGTCAACACTCCACTCGGTCGACCTTGTGAGAGACTAAGGGCTCCTAAGAAATAAGGAGTCATTTTTATTGCACACCCTTTAGAATCTTCGTGAGTGACTGTCTCAGTCCTCCCTCACAACATCATAGACCTCTTGAACTAGGTAATCATTAACCTACCCTTCATCCACAGTGGGAGTGCTAATAGGATGTGATAGGGGCGCTGCCACACCTCTCCCTCAAAGGTTAGTTTTTGTACATGGACTCTGTACTCCTTATGTGAATTGGATTAACAAGCATCGTCAAGCTTGCATCCACTAACAAAAATTGTGTCAATAATCCATATACACAAATCATATTGTAATCAATCATATGTCAGAAGTGTGTAAAATGAAATACTCAATTAAAATACAATCCACTCCCTGACTCAATCCGGAGTCCCGGGAAGTCCATTAATGCCATCAACATCCATAACCTGTCATGTGTCCTACACACTCAGGAAAAATCGTCAATAGCATTTGCAAAAACATATACATTAAATAACAATAAGTCAAAACACATTATCATCATAATGTATAATTCATAATCGAAACTAAATCATAATGTACCATAACTGGATAACTTGCATGCAAATGTCCTCAAAGAATAAGTCAATAAAAGTGTGCTTAGTAGAGTGGGATGTTACATTACTCCCTTTCTAGGTTGTACATATTCATTTGATTTTTTCTCGTTTAATTTAGTTTTTATATTAATTTTTTCATTCTTCACTCACCCACCAAAATCTAACATAGTATCCCATGAGACCTTCCTTGGGTTTCTCCCCATTGGGCTTCATGGTAATTCCCATGAGAAATGAACATTTAAAACACACCTCCCTATTTTTTAGGAATCCTTTCTATATTCATGGAATCCCTACCACTCCTCCCAAGTGTTAGCACCGTCATTTTTTTTTCCAGTTAGAGCCAGTCTGAAATGAGTCATGGTTCATGTGTCGAAACGTGTGAGGTCAAGTGTTGAGAAATGAATGGGTCAAAGTCAACAAGTGGTGGAGTTGGCCCTTGGAGTTAGGAAGGGGCATCATAATAAAACATGTGTGAATTGTAAAGGTATTTTCCCAAAAGGTTGGGTCCTATCAGAAAGAGGGAATTTACGTGCCAGAGGTCAAGGCAAGTTGTTAGAGTAAGGGTCACGTCGACAGATATAACAACCATAATCACATCATTATGAAGTCAGAAAGGATAAGAAATCATGATGCTCATATCATGTATACTCTACAACTCTTATAATCTGTACTTTGCACACTCTGAAGTGTTCCCGTCGCATGAGTGTGTTGCGCAAATATTCAGCCTACTTCAAAACTTCTCGTCACCATGGATTCGGCATCCTCTGTCATGATTCCATCCCTTGCCCATTCAATTATAAATTCCAGTTACCCTGCATGCTTCTCTTTTACCATCTTATTTTATGCGTTCTCTGTGATTTTTCCTGCAAGTCCTCGATCTTTTTGCTATGGGAAAGTTAATTTCCATCAGCTATGTTGTGAACCTGGTCAGTCAATATTGTCACATTTCCTTCATCTTCAATCATGGTTTAGATCCTGTTGGAGTTTTTCACAAGATAGTATGTTAGGCGATAGTTCCTCTCACTGTCATCCTTTCATCCTCATAGTTTTTCCTTGTCACGCCTGAATTTTTTGTCACGCTTCCCTACTACGACGAGCCTATCATTATTATTGTCGCAACATCAACCTATTCTTTCACCTAAAGTCTTAATAGCACCGGGCTTCCACACAGTAGAATCCTAGAGTTAATTTTTCTTATCACGCAAAATTTCCACCACTTCCCCTCCGACAGGTCTCTACGAGGCATATCAATCTCCATTTTCCGCACAAAGACGGTGTCATATTTCATTACTGCGCATGCGGAAAAAATTCACGTTTGCATAATGACAACATCCCAAGACATAAGGAATAGGGTGCGAGGTGGTAGAGCTGTGAGGCCCGAGCCTCAATACTTAGCGTTAATCAACGAAGATCTAAATGTCAATGAATCTTTCGAACAGGTCAGATGTATGCACTATTGCGAGAAAATCCAAGGGTACAACATGAAACTGGATAAAAAGTTCTCTCTCTGATTTAATGGGTTCTGTGTGGTCATTGTAGGAATCACATTCCGGGTGACGGAGGAAACTCTGTCAGCCACGACAAAGATCCCTCCATGCGGTGAAACGTGTTCTAAGGGAATTCCTTTATATATACTATGCTATGAAGAATTCATCAAACCAAACCACCTGAACGAGAAAATCAAAGTGGATGTTCTGAGTCAGTATCTACGGGAGCCTTGTCAGAAACTCCTAAAAGTGATTAGAAAGTATTTCACCTATGAAAGAAGGTCTGACCAAATATACCCACATCAAATCAAGTTGTTGATGCATTTCACAGGGAATATGCCCTTGAACTTTACTTTCTTCTTGCACTAAATTCTATAAGGAATGGCATACAATGTCTAGGCCAAACTGAACCAGTCGGAGAAGAAATTATCCCATATCTCATTAATCAAGTTGTTGGTATTCAAGGAATTGAGATGGCTAGGCAAGGCCTGGGACTTGTTTATGTTCTCAAATGACATCCCCAGGGACCCCAAAGGAGATCCTCCTCTACCCATGGGTGAAACAACATCTCGCAGCGTGGAGGTAGGAATAGAGGGGCATGCAGGAAAAGGAAATACAATAGAAGGCTCGTCACCCCAATGACCAGTACCCGAGAAAAGAGGCATGCCAAGGTTTATGAATAAGCTTGAGGAGACCCAAGCTCCAAACGAACCGTGTGCCCAATCTATTGCTGAGAAGTTACTCATGCGTGTCGTTCGGCTAAAACCTGTTGAGGGTTCAAGCCAAGAAATATGTGAAAGACGGAGAAGGTCAGGCACTGAAATCATGAATGTTATGGATCCATCGCAAAAGCTAAAGAAAGCGCAGCCTGCTATTGCCAAGTTATACCAGGAGAACAGAGAATTGAGAAACCAGTTAGTGGAAAGGTCTATCGAAACATCAGCGTCGCAAAGCCGAGAAGGGAATATGAATTGGCTAAAGAAACAACTCAGAGAAGCACAAGATGTGATCATTCAATTGCGAGAGGAATAGAGGATGTCAGAGGAGAGAATCACAAAGAACTTCAAATAATGTGAATCGACCACGGAAAACATTCACGTAGCTCTGGCTAGTGCTCAAACAAAGTTGAATGGGAACACGGTCTTCTGAAGACAGGTAAAGAATATGAAAAGGTGAAACTGGTCTCTTAGGAAAATGCTTAGAGTATCAAGACTACAGATGAGGACATAAACATAATTGACCCGACCCTGTTTTTGTCGTTTTGAATGTGGCACAAAATTCCTCTCTCCTCATGTCCTATTTCTTGGCGGGAAGCAAGGAATCTGACAGGTATCCTCACAGTGGATATACGTTGTGCATATGTTTTAAACGCTCATGTCGAGAATGACAATGTAGGTGGAACGCACAATTTTTTTGAAGGAGATGTGTGGTCCCCTCACCGTCGTTTCCATATGGAAAGCATGAGTGATATCCCATAGTCATCTTCCATACCAACTCGCCACATGCATACTATGGACAGTGATCACATGACAACAATCAAAACCCCTTACACTGGGTGGAAAAATTCTGACAGAGTGCTCGATCATTCGAGTAACCCTTCAAAGGAAAAATGTCAATGCATTACTTCCTAATGATTGAATATTGTTGATGACCGAACGATCATGATAAAGACGTCGGTTATGAAATGATTGGGTGAAGTTGGGTTATTATTCTTGGTAAGTCCTATTCGAAATATTATCTAGCAGGGAATAACCAGAACCAAAATTATAGGAGTAGTAGTTTGGAGCATGGCAGCCCAAGGGGCGCAATTTTTTCTATATATTGCATTTTTTCAATGTAAGCCAGGTTGGTTGGAAAAGTAGTGTAGATAGTAGACTATTGAATGTAACCTTCGAACCTGATTGAAATATAATGCAAAGGTCCTAAGGCTTTGATTTAAATATTCTAATGGTAGTGGTTTGATGTATTGTGATCCCTTCTATGTATGTCCTTCCTGTTTTTGGTATATCCATGTATTTACTCTGTTTGAATTGGAATGTTTTATAAGTCTAGAATTCATCGCACGGTGCTTTAGACTTTGCCATTCAAACTTTCATGTTTTCCTATAAGTAATTTAGAATTCATCTTCAATGGTATTCTGAGTTTCTTTATGTGATTTTCTCTCGCCACATGCAAAGATATTTGAACTGAAAGACCATTGCCTTCTTAGCCTTTATCCTCTCAAAGTTTTTGTTTCCAAGTCATTTATTTCTCTCACTTTTTGGAATTTGAATTCATCGCCGAAGGTTTTGTATTTACTTTCCAGTAGAACAAGAAGCATTTCACAAACATGACAAACCTATCCAACAATTCAAAGCCATTATTTTTTAGAGAGTAAGTCTCGGAGAGAACCCTCTCTAGGTGAGAAAGGCTAGTTTCTAGTCATAAAGTTGGTATGTAGGTTACCTTTGTCATTTGTTTTCTCAGCCAAACTAATTTACATAGTGATAACATCTTGGGGTTGTTCTCGGGGATGAAATTGAATAAAACTTTCTTTGGGAGAATGACTAAAGTTGTAGTTTTGACCCCTAAGGGTAATAGTGGGTCAGACGTCTTTATTGATTGAAAACTTTACCCTAGCGACTGCAATAAATAATACCAATAGCATAGAGTAGTACAAATAAGAAATCATGACTCCAAATAAATTTTATACTGTATCCAACCCTGATTTGGACCCTATAACACCTGTGCTTGATCCAAAAAAACTTATGTGTAGAGAAAAGGAATAGGTGCCAAACCCATTCTATTACCTAGACATAAACCTATCCTTACCCAAGGACTGTGTACAAAGCATTGACGAACTTGATTTCGATACACTTTTCAAACAAACCTTGTTTAGGTCTAAATTAGAAACCTACTTAGATGAGATAGTCTTCAATGAGAAGAGGTTTCAATCTTTGATACCAGAAACAAACACATGAGCTATTGTAATCCCCACTCATATCATTTCGGCAGTTCGAAACCCTCCTAGATTCATGGCCACCAGATTCACCCCTCTTTCCCTACCATCCCAACTACATGATTTACCCCAGAACTATAATCATAGGTTCAAGCTATATGATGTCGAAGGAAACATCTCTGCCCAAAATCATTTGGATTGGTTCAATGATTTTGTTGACCTAGAGGAGGTCGATCATGAGGATTCAAAAATGAGATTGCTCATGCAGAGTATTTAGGGGGAGGTCAAGAAATGGTTTAAGGCCCTTCAAGCAGTGATCATCCACGATTTCGCAACGTTTGAAACATTGTTTATTTCCATATGGGGAGAAAAAATGAATCCTTTGCAACTACTAACCCAGTATAAAAATATAAAAATATCACTAGAGGAAATGGTGCAATAATTTTCGGCCAAATTCATGAAGGTCTACAACTCAATCCCCACATAATTCAAACAATCTCCCTGAGATGCGCAACTTCAATACATTGATTCCTTTGACATTGATTTCTCCTTTTTTCTAAGAGAACAAAGATCTAATACTTTAGGAGCTATGATGAGTGATGCAATTGAAGTCAAAGTAAATCTAATGGCATCGGGAAAGATCAAACAAAATTTTGACAGAAATGGGAAGAAACCCCAAGGAGACGTGCATCCCTCTATGTCTCGATCGTCATAAGAAAAGTTTGACATGATGATGAAGAATATGGAGAATCTTATGGAAAGGATGTCCATGGAGAACAAGCCCTCTACCAGAGAGAAAAATGATTTCTAGCCGAAAAATCAAAACTTTAGAAGGGCTCCAGTCTTACAGATCAGGCAGAGGGACCAAAGAGATCAAAGTGATCAACAAATAAGACCTCCATTCCAAAACAACTACACAAATGAAGACTTTGATCATATGATCCAAGACTAGATGCATTGTTGTGATGACATGAATACACATGTTTTCTTAACAAAGGGAGACCACGATCAATTCATGGACACAAATGATGTTTTTATGTTGGAGACTGATGACATGTTGTCATCGGAAACAGAGGAGTTCAAGAAAGGATATCACAATGCAATCATGCAGTTTCAAAAGAAATACAACCTCAGGAGTAGAAAGACGTCTTCAAAGCCTCCAAAGACAAATCCCACAAAGGAACCTCAGGTGAATATTCCTTCCTCAAGACAACCAAATAAAGACAATCCAACAAGGTATGTGGAGGAGAAAGGAAAGTCAAAGGAAGAATCCTTAAAGAAGGTGCCAGAGGCGAGTAAGGAAACAGGCATCAAAGAGGTAGATAAAGCTCATCCTCCTTTAATTTTGAGAATGAAATGGCCAAAATCAAAATATCTGTTCCTTTTAATGAGATAATCAAGAAGGGGGAGTATAGGGATCATATCATTAAGATTTTAAGGATGAAAGAGGCTCCCAACACTTTGAACGCCCATAACGACCACCCTGCCATCTTATTTGGTCCGCGTGTAGAAGAAATTGGTGATACTGAGGACATCCCCCCTTTCTATGTTAGTCTCAAAATTCATGATATGACTTTGCATAATGCCATGTTGGATTTGGATGCGTCACATAATCTCATGCGAAAGGTGGTCATGGATGAGTTAGGATTAGACGTCACCAGACCTTATAAAGATATTTTCTCTTTCAACTCAAGAAAGGTGAAACATTTGGGTCTATTAAAATATTCGTTTGTGTCATTATCTCAAATTCCGTCGAAGAATCTGGTCATGGACATAGTGGTGGCTGACATCCCCCCAAAATTTGACATGTTGTTATCCAAATCATGGGCCACGAAATTAAAGAGGACCTTGCATATGGACATGTCTTATGCTACCATCCCTTTTTTTGGCAAAGAAAGAAGATTGTACAGATAGGGGATGCTCAAGTACATGGTCAGTAGAAATACCCAACCGAACAATCATCCTATCTACTTTGTTGACACCGAAATTCACTCCTCTATTTTTTACGATGACTTAGGTTTTTAAAGGGAGGAGCCAACAACTATCATGATTGTCAAAGATAAGGCCGCACATCGAGCGAAGGAATCCAGAGATCAGAGAAACCATGTAAAAAATGAAATGTGGAATATAAGCTTCAATGGAGCTATTAGCGAGGAAGGAGATGCAGCCAGTGTATGGATAAATCCTCCCAAGGTGGGCTCCAAGCTATACTCTTACAAGCTCGCCTTTGATTGAACAAATACCATGGATGAGTATGAGGCACTAGTTTTGGGTTTGATAACTTTAAAATAATTGGGCACTAAGAGGATAGCAGTGCATGGATACTCCGAGCTCATCATAAATAAAGTAAAGGGTATACACCAGTCCAGGAACCCCAGGCTGAGAGAATATAGAAATCAAGTGTTGGACCTCCTCGAAGAGTTCTTCGAGTATAATTTGTTAGTGATCTCCAAAGGGAAAAATCAAATTGTTGATTCCCTGGACACCTCAGCTTCAGTGTTTAAAATTCCAATTTTTCCCAACAGGAAGTATGATATTGATGTCAAACATAGGCTTGCAGTACCCGATAACATCAAATATTGGCAATTGTTTGAAGATGAGAAACAGGTGGAGAGGTTCCTCAAAATGAGCGATGAGTTCGATAACGTAAACATCGATGACAAGTGTTGTTTCAAAGAGGGTGAAGTTGTAGTTGCGCAGAGTAATTTTGACCCCTTTTAGAACTAGATAGTTGGAAGGGATATAGTGTAGCTAAAAAACAACATCATCTCAAATGGATTGGTTCCATTAGAAAAGTTATTTGATGAAAATGATGTAGCCAAAATTCCCATTTTCACTGCAAATGATGAAGATATAGAGGATTGCAACATCGGGACTCAAGAGAATCCTAATATAATTATATTTTCAAAGACACTAGAGTAATTCATCATGTGAGTCCCATCAAGGAAGATCAAAAACCTTTCAAGAAAAAGTTGAGACAGATCAATCCCTTGTTGCTTCCATTGATTGAAAAGGAGGTAAAGAAACTATTTGATGACAAAATTATTGTTTCTTTGATATTTTCAAAATGGGTGGCCAACCTTGTGCCTGTAAGGAAGAAGAGTGAAGAAATAAGGTTATGCGTGGATTTTTGGAACCTGAACAGAGTGTCCCTCAAAGACAACTACCTGCTTCCTAAGATGGACTACATCCTGCAAAAGGAAGTTGGATCCCAGAAAATATCAATGTTGGATGGTTTTTCTGGTTACAATCAAATCATGGTACACTCAGATGACCAGGAGAAGACAACCTTTATGAAACCATAGGGTACGCTCATGTATAAAAATATGCCTTTCGGGCTTATAAACGTTGGAGAAACTTTCCAGAGGGCCATGGATATAGCATTTTCTAAGGAGAAAGACAATTTTATAGTGATTTACTTGAACAACATCAAAGTATTTTCTGATTCCGATGAACAACATCTTGAGCATCTGAAGAGGGTCCTCCAGAAATGCAGAAATTTTGGCATATCATTAAATCCAAAAAAATAAAATTTCGGGATACAGGAAGGAAAATTGTTGGGGCACATCATCTCAAAGGAAGGCATAAAGAAAGACCCCAGCAAGGTGGAAGTGATTATGAAGATCAACACTCCTCGAAACAAGAAAGAGGTACAATCTTTCCTAGGAAAGGTGAACTTCCTAAGGAGGTTCATTCTGAATCTAGCCGAAATCATAAATCACATCACAAGTATGCTCAGGAAAGGTAATGAGATAAAATGGATCCAAAAATCTTGGAAGTCATTTCAAGACATCAAGGTGGTGCTGAACAAAGCTTCTATATTAGCCAACCCATATTTCACAAAGGATTTTATCTTATTCTCCTTTGCCTCGGAGCACACCATCATCGATATCCTATTACAAAAGGATGAGAAGAATTTTGAAAATCCTATAGCCTATTTCGGCAGGACATTGAGTGACTCCCCACTGAGGTATGATATCATGGAAAAACAAGTGTATGCTGTAGTGAAATCCCTTAAGTAATTTAGGACTTATATACTGCATTCTCACATCATTGCTTATGTTCCTAGCAATTCCATCAAGGATATTCTAACTCAGCCTGACCCTGAGGGGATAAGGGGTAAATGGATCACAGTCATGTTGGAATATGACCTGAATATCAATCCTACAAAGATGATTAAGGGTCAGGGGCTTTCAAAATTTATGGTGTAGTCGAACTATGATGTGTTGGGATTAAAATTCATTGTTGATCTGTCAGAAAACCCACAAGAAGAATCAGCCCCACAGGTATCTCATAAATTAATCAATTCACCTTGGTATGATGACATCATTTACGTATTGAGAAATTTGCAAGCTCCTCTAGGGTTGAGAAAAACCAAGGCCAGGTTTTTGAAGTTGAAGGAGGCTAAGTTTTACATCCTAGATAACTCTCTGTATTGGAAGGATCCAAGAGAAATTTTGCTAAATTGTTTGCTAGAAGAAGACATAGAATGGGCTATCAAAGAGTTCCACAAAGGGGACTATGGGGGGCATGATTACTAGAATACCACCGCACATAAAATCTTGAGGGAAGGATTTTATTGGCCCAATATTTTTTCATATGTATACAAGGAATTTTCCAGTTCCCACGAATGCCAGATATTCGATGGAAAAAGAAAGTTGCAACCTCTGTCATTAAATCCTATCTCTGTTGAAGCATCGTTTATGTAATGGGGCCTAGAATTTATAGGAGAAATCCATCCTCCATCCTTGTATCAACATATATGGATACTAACGGCCATAGGATACTTCACCAAATGGATCGAAGCGGTCCCCATAAGGAAAACTACCAACATAGTTATCATTCAATTTTTGGAGACCAATATCTTGTCTAGGTTCGGGTGCCCTATTGAGATCATCACAGATAATGCAACAATGTTCAAGTACAAGAATATGGAGAAGTTTTGCATATATTACAACATAACCTTGGGACATTCTACGGCTTATTACCCATAGGGTAATGGATTGCCGGAATCAGCCAACAAAATTTTAACCAGGATTAATAAAAACTCTTGCAGGAAAACAGGAAGGTCTGGAACAAGAATCTTATCTACGTGTTATGGTCCAATAGAATCACTACCAAAACGTCCATCTCCACATCACCTTTCCAAATTGTATATGGCGTGAAGGCAGTTTTCCCCACCTCACTGGGATTTCTTGTCAGGAGGTTGCTGCAATATAAAGAGGCCAAACCAAACGACTCTTAGAGGAGGATAAACCGATTGGTTCACACACAGCAAATGAGGGAACATGTTGTCAACCAATCACAACTTCACCAAGACAAAATGAAGAATATTTTTGACAAGCACACTAAGTAGGAGGATTTCAAGGTAAATGATTTGGTGTTAAAGTGGGATGCGAGGAATGAAGACAAAGGGAATCATGGAAAGTTTGATCATATTTGGATGGGGCCATTCAGGATTGTCACATATCACGGGAACAAAGCATATATTCTACAAGATCTTAATGGAGAACTCACTAGTGGGGGACCTGTGAATGGTAGGTTCCTTAAAAATTATTTGGTTTAGTATGGTTTGTTGAAGTTTTACATGTCATTGTAAATATCGATTTTTATGTTTTCAAACAAGATGTTTTGAGTCAGTGGTCAACATAAAATTGAAGCCTGGAATGAAGGCCCTAATTTTATGCTAAGTTTGGTCGTGATTGTGTCAAGAAGGTATAGGGTGAATCTTTTTTGTGGTTTTTGATTCTGCAAATCAAATAAATCCCAATGGTCAAGCACCTGGTCTGTTGTTCTTTGCCACCTCATCGAGAGGATAACATCCACATTGGAGCTAGTTGTTAGCACCATCACTTTTTTTCCAGTTAGAGTCAGTCCTAGATGATTCATAGTTCATGTGTTGAAACATGTGAGGTCAGGTACTGAGAAACAAATGGGTCAAATTCATCAAGTGGCGGAGCTAGCCCTTAGAGTCAGGAAGGGGCGTCATAATCAAACATGTGTGAATTGTAAAGGTCTTTTCCCAAATGCTTGGGTCATTTCAAAAAGAGGGAATTTATGTGCCAGAGTTTGAGGAAAGTTGTTAGAGTAAGGGTTAGGTCAACAAATATAACGACCATCATCACCTCATTATGAAGTATGAAAGGATAATAAATCATGATGCTCATATCACATATACTCTACAACTATTATCATCGGTACTTTTCACACTCCAAAGTGTACCCATCGTGTGAGTGTGCTACACAAATATTCTCCCTGCTTCAAAACTTCTCGACACCATGGATTTAACATCCTATGTCATGATTCTATCCCTCGCCCGTTCAATTATAAATGTCATTTCCCCTGCGTGCTTCTCTTTTACCATTTGTGTTTATACATTGTCTATGATTTTTCCTACAAGTCCTGGGTCTTTTCACTGTGGGCAAGTTGATTTCCATCAGCTATGTTGGGAACTTGGACAGTCAATATTGTCACATTTCCTCCATATTCAATCATGGTTCAGACCCTACTCGAGTTTTCCACAAGCTAATCTGTCAGGTGATAGTTCCTCTCACGGTCATTCTTTCATCTTCAAAGTTTTTCCTTGTCACGCCTGAATTTTCTCTCACACTTCCCTAATGCAATGAGCCTATCATTATCATTATCATAGAATCGACCTATTCCTATGCCTAAAGTATTCATAGCACCTAGATTCCACGCAGTAAAATAATAGAGTTATTTTTTCTTTTTGTGCAAAATTTCAACCACTTCCCCTCCGATAGGTCTCTGCAAGGCATATCAACCTCCATTTGTCATGTGAAGAGGGTGTCATCTTTGATTACCACACGCACGAAAAAAATGCACATTTGCATCATGACAACATCCCAAGACATAAGGAAGAAGGCGCGAGGTGGAAGACCTGTGAGGCCCGAGCCTCAATACTTGGCGTTAATCAACGAAGTTCTAAATGTCAAGGCATATTTCGAATAGGTTGGATGTGTGAACTATTGCACGAAATCCAAGGGTACAACATGAAACTGGATAAACAATTCGCGCTCATATTTAATGGGTTCTGCACGGTCATTGTAGGAATCACATTCCAAGTGACGAAGGAAAATATTTCAGCCCCAACAAATATCCCTCCACGTGGTGAAAGGTGGTCTAATGGCATGCCTTTAGACACAGTATGCTATGAAGAATTCATCAAACCAAACTACCTGAATGGGAAAATCGAAGTGGGTGTTCTGAGTCGGTATCTACGCGGGCCTTTTCAGAAAATCTTGAAAGTGATTAGAAAGTATTTGACCTGTGAAATAAGGTCTGACAAAATATACCCACATCACATCAGGATATTGATGCATTTCATAGGGAAGAGCCCCTTGAAGTTACCTTTCTTCTTGCACCAAATTCTAGAAGGAATGGCAAACAACGTCTAGGCCGAAGTGAACCAGTCGGAGAAGAAATTATCCCATATCTCATTAATCAATTTATTGGTAGTCGAGGAATTGAGATGGTTGGGAAAGGATTGGGACTCATTTATTTTATCATTTGATATCCCTAGGGACCCCAAAGGATATCCTCCTCTACCCACGGGGCAAAAAACATCTCGCAACGTGGAGGCAGGAATAGAGGGAGTTGCATGAAAAGGAAAGATAGTAGAAGGCTCTTCACCCCAACAACCAGTACCCCAGAAAAGAGGCAGGCCAAGGCTGATCAAGAAGCTCGAGGAGACCTAAGATCCAAATGGAATGTGTGCCAAATATGTTGTTAAGAAGTTACTCATGTGAGTCATTCGGCTAGAACGTGTTGAGGGTTTAAGTTGGGAAATATGTGAAAGATAGAGAAGGTTGGGCCCTGAAAGCATGGATGTTCAGAAGTTGTCGCGACAGCTAAATAAAGTGTATCTTTTTATTTCCAAGTTGTACTAGGAGAAAAGATAATTGAGAAAGAATTTAGTGGAAAGGAGTGTTGAAACATCTGCATCGCAGAGCCAAGAAGGGAATGCAAATTGACTCAAGAAACAACTCAAAGAAGCACAAAACGTGATCATTCAGCTGCGCAAGGAACAAAAGATGTAAGATGAGAGAATTGTGGAGCACTTCAAAGACTGTGGACCATCCATGGAAAACGTCTGTGTGGCTCTAAGGGGCAATGCGTTCTTGCGAAGACAGGTAAAGAATATGAAAAGGAGAAACTGGTCTCTTAGGAAAAGAGTATTAAGACTGCAGATGAGGCCAGAAACATAATTGATCTGACCCCGTTTTTTTCATTTTGAACATGGAACAAGATTCCTCTTTCCTCATGTCATGTGTCCTGTCAGGAAGAAAGGAATTTGAAGAATATCTGTGAGGTGGATATACGTCACATAGATGTTGTAAACCTTCCTGTCAAGAAGGAAAAGTGTAGGTGGAACACACAATAGTTTTGAAGTATATGTGTAGTCCCCTAACCATCGTCTCCATATGGAAAGCACGAGTGACAACCCAAAGTCATCTTCCATACCAACTCTCCACATGCATACTACGACCAATGATCACACAACAACAATCAAAACATGTTACATTGGGTGGCAAACTTTTGACAGAGTGCTTGATCATTCGGGAGACCCTTCAAAGGAGAAATGTCGATCCATCACTTCCTAATGATTGAATCTTGTTGATGACCGAACGATCATGATAAAGACTTCATTTATGACATGAATGGGTGCAGTTGGGATCCTATTCTTAGTAAGTCCTATTCAAAATATCATCTAGCAGGGAATAACCAGAACCAAAATTCTAGGAGTAGTAGTTTGGAGCATGGCAACCCAAGGGGCACAACATTTTCTATATATTGCATCTTTTCAATGTAAGCCAGGTTGGTTGCAAAGTAGTGTAGACAACAGACTGTTGAATGTAAATTTTGAACCCAAATGAAATATAATGCAAAGTTCATGAGGCTTTGGCGAAAATATTTTAATGGTAGTGGTTTGATGTATTTTGATCCCTTCTATTTATGTGCTTTCTATTTTTTGTATATCCATGTCTTTAATCTGTTTGAATTGGAACATTTAATAATTCTAGAATTCATCACACAATGCTTTAGACTTTGCCATTCAAACTCCTGTGTTTTCCTCTAGGTAATTTAGAATTCATCTTCAATGGTACTATGAGTTGATTTATGTGATTTTCTCTCACCACACACAAAGATATTTGAACTGAAAGACCATTTCCTTCTTAGCCTTTATCCTCTCAAATTTTTAGTTTCCAAGTCATTTATTTCTCTCGCTTTCTGGAATTTGACTCCATGGCACAAGGTTTTGTATTTCCTTTCTAGAAGAACCAAAAACATTTTACAAACATGACAAACCTAGCCGACAATTCAAAGCCATTATCTGTTAGAGACTATGTATCAGAGAGAGCCCTCTCTAGGTCAGAAAGGCTATTTTCTGATCTTAAAGTTGGTCTGTAGGTTACCTCTGTCATTTGTTTTTTGAGCCAAACGAATTTACAGACTGATAACACCAAGCACCTTTAAAAGTTTATGAATTTTTTATTAAGTGTCCCAATATTAATCTTGGGAATTGGTCTTCAACTTATTATATTATTATTAAATAACTCAATGTGAAGGGTCATTGAAGTCTTCAACAAAGTCTTCATTGGAGCCACACTCCATGCATGTCCCGACCATGCTTTTCGATGAGCCTTTGAGAAGGGAATCAATATATTTTATTAATGTCATAGCTCATGGTGAGTGTGTCCGCAGAAGAACCCATAGGGAGATTTACCAAGTTTTACCATTCCTCCCTTACCAATGACCATGCATTATATTCTAATGTGTGTTATTTTAATACACTTGGTTTGAAGACTATTTTAATATCTTTCTTGGAAGACGTGCACCCATGCGAAGAGTGATATTTGATTATTTTAGTATTGTCATGGGATTGAGATAGTTTTATTGTTGTTGTTGGAGAAGTTACAAGACTTACCACCTCCCTTACTGATGACCATGCATTAATTTAATATATTTTTTGAATAGTGTGCACCTATTTGAATAATCATTATTTTAATATTATGTAGGGAAACGTGCACATCAGGAATGATATAATTTAACAACTTTTTTTAAAGGGGGGAATTACTTGTGATAATTCTTCGTCATCTAAGAGTTACCATAGAAGGTTTACCAAGAATTAGCTCACCCCAGTTGACCAACCCTGACAACCATGGACCATATATCCTGGAGGATTATTTCAATATTATATTTGGGAGAGCCTACACCCATTGGAGATATTATTTAATATCTATTTTTGGAATAACGTGCATTATTATAATATGTGTTTGAAGTTTTGTTGTTAGAAGAAGTGGGGAGTAATATTAGCACTTCAAGGAGGGCATACAATTTAATGTCGACAATGAAGACCTAGGTTGTGGGAATATCATATTGTTGAAGACTTTGGGAATTTTATCCATACGAAAAAGACCTA
>JZKD02S2124722.1:949447-963163 GCA_000966675.3 Picea glauca
TTTTATTTTGACTAATTTTTAATTTAAGATTAGTTGGGGGGAATTAGATTATTTTTTATCTCCAGTTTCATTAATTATCACATAGGTTACGAGAATTTTTATTAATTTTGTTTATTAATTGTAATTAATGTAGGCTAATGTAATTAATTTTGTTATTTCCTTTTATTTATGTTTATTATCTTCCTAATTTTTAGGAGTAAAATTAGCCAAAATTATATTACAAGCCACAGGTCCTATGATTTCCCAGGTTCTTATTGAAATTAACTAAACAGGATAAAATCATTTAAACCACTCAATACTAAATTATATTATGCATGGGTGATTTTTATTTTCAGGTTAAGGATTAATGGTTCATATTCATCCATAGGCATGATCAAGGGTTGTTGAGCACTATTTTTCAAACATGCATAACTTGGGATGCATGTGTCAGAATCAAGCCCATGATACCTAGTTGGAAAGGTATCGGATAGAGGAATGTTGTGGAAGAATTATTTAGTCTATAAAAGTTGTAGAGAATGTTCGAAAATAAAGAAAACAACAAACCATGGATCTAGGGGGAAAATGACTGTGCAGACTTCAAACAACCATATCTGGGGATACGAGAAACGAAATCAGGCTCGAGATAGCTCACTGGAATTTTGGAAGAGAGACAAATATGATGGCATAGAAAATGTTGGAATATTGAGAGAAAAAATTCCATGAAAGCATAGAACACAGAAGAGACTTGAATTTAACTGAAGAACAAGATATGGAGTGTTTAAGTAGTCATATCTGAAGCCACAAGAGATAAAATCTAAATAGAAAGAACAAAATTGAATATAAGACAAAGGAGAAGAAATCATAATGATCTTAATCAATGGATAAACACTAGAAATGTCCAAAAATGTCACAGGGAATTGAAGAAGACACCAATAGGTGGAGTCAATAAAATTTTAGATGAATATCATTTGTAAACTAACTAAGGGAAATAATAACTGCTCGAGAATCTCTTCAACTTTTGTTTATAACTCCCAAGTATTCATTTTTGAAAATGGAAAATAATTTTGAAATGTAAAATGACGAAAAAAAACAAAAAACAAAATGAACAACCACTAGAGCTTAAGAGTGTCTCTTGTCTTGTAAAAGAGAGATGAATATATGTAAGGGGGGACTTTTTCCATTTGTAAATGAAAGATGGTACTATTACTTTTGAGTGAATAAAGAGCAAGAGACATTTTGGAAATTTGTGAATTTGATGAATGTATATGATACTTTTCCTTGTCCATTTGTCTTATGCTTGAGTACCATAGATATATATTGTATGGACTATTTCTTCATGTTATTCTATATGCTCATGCTATCATATGTTTCCTTATGAGTACATAAATAAATTTATGAATGCATTGTACAACTAATTGTTTATGTATATATAGCATTTTGTTATCACTTATCATTAGCATACATTAATTATTTCTAGTTTTGATGATATTATCTTTTAGTATACTCATTCTTTTAGTTTTTCTCCCACAATAGGTTAGAAATAGCTATATTAGTTTATTTGTTTTAGTTAGATTAGACTTAGGATTAATTAGAACTCTTTGGGGGATATTGTTTTGCATTTCCCCTTTTTCTTCTTTTAATTTTGAACAACAACCAGGCCCACATGCTGGTCAAAAATGCTACATGAAATAAGAGTAAGTCTAATTGGGACCTTCAATTGAGCATTCTCCTGTACTTGTTTGACAGGACATTTGGACCCGTCAACATAAATGGTGCTAGAAGGAGGGCCAAATGAAAATTTCATCCTATGGATTCATTCTTATTTACTTATTTTAATTTAATAATGGATCCATCTCATATCCCTTTATGGATATGCTTTTGTGGTACTATACCTCCCCAACCTTCTGGAGATATTTCACATTTCTTGTCACAACTTAAATTTGATGGCGAAGGTGAGACAACTACATCTAAACATGATTTTAAATTATGGATTTTTTTTTATTCTCACAATATTACTTATGGAAGTGTCATTTGCACACTTCTCACTCTCAATTTTTTAGGTCAGTTAATGAGTTGGTGTGAGACCTTGTCGTCTGCCTGTATTCCCACATGGGAGTATTTTATGAATCAATTTTTGCATGCTTTTGAGAATTATTGTTATGATGATTTGTGTGTAGAGATATCAAGGCTTAGGAAGAATGAAGATGAATCTCTTGAATATTTTATTATCATGCTTAGTCACCTTTGTTATAGGTTTCCTTTGGATGATAGAGCCTCTACCAATGATTTTCTTTCTTTTTTAGTTTCTCTTACTAATGAAACATATGAGCCATTAGATAAATAATCTAAATCATGTTTTAATGTTTCTTCACATGATGATTTGGATTGACATGAGAATACTGGAAATACAAATGACTTAGTTGGACTTGATTTTTCTGAATATTTATTTACTATGGGGGTTATAGATCATATAAATGATTCTTTTTCAGAATAAATGCATGTATCCTCCCACCACTCCATTCCCCCTTTCTTTATTTGTGATGAAAAAGAGACCTCCTGTATTGTAAATTCAAGTTCATACTATTGTTCTGCAACTTACCAAGAGGAGGGTTTTTTTGTTGATAATGTAACACTTCGGGTCACATTGAAGGTTATTCCATGCTCTTATTATCCTATCTCTTATTTTCCATCACAAGAAATGGAAGAGGATATGAAGAAAAATTTAAATGCTAGTCATTTTGTTAATGAAGAAAATATGGGCACTCATGACATGAATATTTCTTCACCCATGGATGATTTGGAATTTGTTTCTTTTGATTTGGATTGTCCTACTATTATAAATTCTCCTAGTATAATTGACATAGATCAATAATGTTTTCCTACATCTAGGGCATCATTTATTGAGCCTTCTTGTTCTAATAATTGTTTGTATTTTCGCATCTCTTCTAACCATGAGTATATTTTGAAAGATATTTCAGATTCCCATATTGTGCAGGAGAAAAAAAACCACGTTGATCACATCACTTCAAGAGAAGAAATCGACATACAAGAAATAATTCTCTTAGTACAACTATCCACCTTTTTCTTGAAAAAGGAATACCGTGTTGAGGAATAATGTGTTGATTGTGAAATCATTCCTAGTGTGGATCCTACTGATTCCCAATCAATCATCAATGTTCTTAAGGAGGAGGAAATACCATTCAAAGAATCACTTTTTGAAAATTTTTCTTGTACTAGAGAATATTTTAATTCTCTTAATTCTTCCACTTTTATTATTTGTATCCTAATATATTTAATGGTTTAACTTTGTAGAAAACTACCAAAAATCCTATTCAAATAAACTCAATGGGCCAACAACTTTTGAATTACTTGATGGTGGAAATATCCATATGCAATATAGAGAGGACAAGGCCTCTTCCCACGAAATTATTACAAGCATACCTTATCATCCATTTTCATGGGATGAAGGGAATTTTGTAGTAGATGTATATCACACCATATCTCCTTATTTTTCATCTTCAGTTTTTACTAGTAGTGAATATTCTTGTTCAAGAAACCCTATAATTGATATGTTTCATGTTAGTGGCTTCAATCGTTGTCTTGAATATATATCTTATACCATGGTTGGCCTTAGCCCATACATATGTTTCTATTACACTGATGTATCTCAATTTCATGGTTTCTTGAATTATGAGCTCTAGGAGGCTTACTAAGACAATGAGGCACTTTGGTGTACATTGATCATTATGTCAGGCCCTCATTCTCTTAGTTTTCCTTCTAGAGTTAACAACTTTATTAGAATGAATATTCTCTCACAAAAGCACACTTTACACAAATTATATGCATGGTTCCTATTCGGTATGATACCTTCCCCCAAACTCCCTCCATGAATTATATGTTAGTCATGGTACATTTTCTGATATAATTGAAGCATGGTTGGACGTATCTTACTTGGATGGATTTCCCATGAATTATCATTATGAAATATTTCGTATCGTGAATAGATTTTTGGATGTTTTAATTTTCCCTACTTTTAGTCTATTTTTATTCCAAGTTATATTACAAATATTTTTTCATGAACTTATGTTTGCAAGCTTTGGATTACACGAATGGCTACATTGGCATTATGATTTTACATAGTTCATTCATTTCAGCTAGTGTGGTGTATGATAAGAATAGGGTAGAATAGGATAGTGTATTTCCTTTGCATAGTTTATCTATTATTTCTACTTTTTAATTAGTTTTATGTTTGCCTTTTCTTTCTATTCGTTGTTGGCTAAAAAATACATGGAATTATCAACAAAGGTGGAAGGAAATAGAAGGATTTCCCACTAATTGTTTCCCTTTAATGGATTTTTTAATTTAATTTTGATATGGGAAATTTTTTCTATTTCATTCTCAAAGAATTCATATCGGCTAGGGTGATTTTCAGATCACTGATTATATGCATGTTTATCATGTCGAATATTTTTCAATAATTTTTTCATCTTATACGTGGGGCTTTTAATTAAAAGAATATTATTTCATCCCTCTTATGGTGACCATGGGAAATGAGACTTATCCCATATTCATATCCACATGATTCTGAATGGAAAATATTTCTTGATTGATATTCTTTTAAATTATGATCTCAGTGTCCCATAAGCAATGAATGGAAGTTGTGAGTATTAGTTTTATGCCCATATGAATCCCAAACCAATCCAAATCCTCGTGATTTCTTTAGATAATTTTTTTATCATCATATTAGAGTTATTCAAATGGTTTATTTCCCATTGACTCTTTTTTTTGGTTACTTTCATCCAACATGATTTTTTGTACAGTCTTTTCTTTGCACAGTGAGTTTGGTTGATCTTTATTTTAAGTTATTTTATTACAAGACATTTAGTTTTAATTTATGGGCATTGGTTGCACATGTGTTATGATATGTTCAATTATTTTTTTCATGATGATTTTAATATTTTATCTTGCATCTTTCTTCACCCAATTTTCCTCTAATACATAGTGGAAAGAGATATTCTTTCACATTATCCAGAAACATGTTTTGACATTTTAGACAATATAATTATTTAAATATTTTTGTTGATATATTCTTGATAAAATTGCTTGGGAACCAATCCTTTTACCTTCATTTCACAACATGCATGCTTTAGATCTAGTGACAAAGAATGATCAAAGCGACCAATCATTTTTGGTTGATATCACATCATTAACATGCTTGAATGTTAACGACCCTCCGTAATGTTATACCACAATCCACCCATGATACATGTCACACTCTCATTGGTTTCACATCTCCTAAAAGTATTTCAAAACCGCTATGCTACCCATGCAATACAACTTATGGTATCAATCTATATTGCCTCTTCCACGTCGTTCCTACGTCAGCTATTAGGCCCGCCATCACATACTCTAGACCCCTAACCTTGCCACTGTTCCATTGGACCATCATCATGGACCTACCACCGTGGTATTCTACGTCACCACTACCATGTCACCTGGCACATGGCCCCCACGTCACCACTGATGTCGTGTACAAAAAATCCCCAAATTTTCCAAAATTATGAATTTTCTAAAGTTTCTTCATGGATACCATGGAATCTATAAAATTATGCTTCTTATGGCCATTTTTGGCCCTCTACATGTTAATTCAACCCCCGTACTCAAAATTTGACACTCCCACACTAATTTCTCAATGAATTTCATTGTATAATTTGGGATTTCTCCCAATTTTTCCATTGATTCTCTACAAATTCCAAACTATGACCAACTATGGGCCCAAAAACATTGATTGAGAGGTTAAAATTATGTATTTTTAATCCTTGATCTCAATTTTCACCAATTTTCTTGCCAATAACCAAAATTCCACCTAGAACTTGTGACAAACAACTTCCAAACATCCTATAAACTTTAACAACAATGGAGGTAATACTCCAAATCAATGTAATTGATCCATGGAGATGATGCAACTTATATCCATGTACACATTATGTCTTTCTTTATCATAAGACTAGCTTCCTCATTTCTCAATTTACTTGCTTGAAACTAGATCATATATTAACATTGTTCCATCCTAGACTTTGATCATCATGTTAAGAATCATTGAAATAACACTCTTTCTTTGAGTGTCTCTTCTCTTCCTTGATTCCAAGCTCAAAATATTTCACCTACTATATAAACCATCCTTCCAACTTTCATGTTTTGTAACTCCATGAGTACCCACTACTCATGCATTATCATAAGTTGTGGATGGTCTCTCTTTTACTCAGCATCCCCATTTGATATACATAATTTTTCTATAGAATTATTTTACCAAATGAAATTTCCAATGGAGGCTTTCCAAACTTCTCATTTCACCAAATTGTATGATCCTTGAAGCTTCCTAAAAACATTACATGCTCATTTTGAAGAAATACCCCTGCCTCTTTCTCCTATCTACATATTTTCTTTGCATATTCCACATATATAGTCCTCAAACCAACTATGTTATATCGGTAACCTTTAAGATTACAAAAATGTGTGTATAACAACATTTGTTAGCTAAAAACAATAATTTGCAATTCTAAGAACAAATGCACAATTTTCCACCTTAAGGTCACCAGTAATCTTCTTTTTGATTTCCTACAAATTTTGATGCTTAAATAAAAATTATAGATGAATATATGGATTCGTCCATACAAGATTGTTACAATGAATACTCTCTTTCTAAAAAATAATATCTGAGAATAAAATTATAGTCATATGCATATTGCTAAATTACCCCTTTTTGTGCACTTTCTTTATAGGTGCAACTTATCCCAGACACCAACTTTTGTCACTTGTAGAAGTAAATCTGTCAGAAATAAATAAATCTTTTGTATCATAAATAGTTAAAAATGATGACAACTAACAATTAACAACTCTCAGTTTGTCAATCTGGTGCTCCAGTCAAAAAATGCAGCAATATGGAAATGACAACATTGTATTTTTTCACCCCTTTTCTAGAATTGGAAGTTTTAGCCAAACTGGCTATCTCCCATGTTGATATTTTGGTAGTTACGGGAGGTATTAACCTCTACATGTAAACTATGACTTAGAATAGAATATTATGGAATAAAGTGAACCATTAAACAAATGTTTGGAAACCCTATAAGACAAGTCAACCTAGAGGAATAAATAATATTAGAATATTATCTTCCAAAAATACAAGTCGGCTCCACAGGAAAAATATAAATAGAAAATATAATTACTATAAAGTCAGGTCAGCCCAGCCAGAAAAATCACTGGACAATTTATTATAAATAGAGGATGTTTTATCTCATTTCGATACCCAGTAAGAGCGCAAGTCTTGTGGAGAGATGTAGTTGTAGCTGGAAGGAGGAATAAGGGACCATGGTCATCTTTTGGTCTTGGTTCTCTCTAGCACTATCAAATTATACTCTTGGTGATTCTCTTGGTGATTCTCTTGGTGATTCTCTTGGTGGTTCTTTGTGAAACTCTTGTTGATCTTATTGGTAGTGTGTTTGGTGATATTATTGCTAAGTATGGCACAAGGTTGAGAGAGTAGTGGAGTTGCAATTGCTGCAGTTGTGTATGGAACTTATTCTGTGGATATGGAGACTCTCTCTCTTGTGCACTACCCTTGGAGAAGGAGTGCTCTACTTGTCTTGAGTTGTTGCTACAGTTAGCAACTAGGGTTTATTGTTGTTTCTGGAGTAGGCTTGCTAGAATTATTATAAGTAAATGTTAGTGTGTCCGGGGGTGGAATATGTGAATTCCTAAGGTTGGGTGACAATGACGTGACATTTTCTATTTTTTAATGCTCATACCAAAATTTCAACATCCCAAACTATGAAATTTTGGAAAATATTCACTAAATAAAAAATTGTCTATCTTGATGAGTGCATAAAATTTCGAGTAAATAAGTTTTTTTGAATTTTCCGTTTGGGGAATTTCTCCTCTAAAAATCCCCAAAATCCCAAAAAGTGACCCAGAATAGTAGATTTTGCAATTCTTTGAGACCTCCACTCCAAACGCCTTGGAATCCAACCAATCCCTTCACACGGTATCTTCATTCCTTCTTTCATGACAATATGTAAAAGTATCAACACTATGCTCCTACCACTAAGCTTAGCCTTGATCCTAAAAAAAAGATAATTTACATTTGGAAAAAAAGAGCATAATTAGCCAATGACTCTCTCTAGCATTTCTATAACCCCCACTACTGCAGACAAAACCCAAAAAATCATATATTATTCTAAGTTATTATACTTTTGCTATGGCCAAAATACGATTTTGGCTCCAGACCTTTTTTTTGAAACTATAGGAAATTTTTTCTTATGTGACATATTTCTTGACATGGCTACTGATGTGGCATTTTGGGTCCACAAGGCACCTTGAGGTGATGTCATTTCACCCTCTTGGCCACCCCGACCTTTCCCCATAAACCTTCATCACCTTTCTCTTCATTTTGTCTCTCTCATCTTCTCTTCCCTCTTTTCTCTATACCATTATTTCTTCTATATTTTACCTTTAATACATTTCATAAATAATAAAATGTTTTTTTTATGGGCCCATGCATACCATCTTTCCACCTAGAATACATTTGACCTCAGTTGGGAAAAGGGTCACATATTGTCTCTCATACCTCCACCTGGCACCCTTTCATTGGCCATGGGAATTGGCTAGTTTATAACGTCCTCTCCATTACGACATCAATGTAAGTGAGTATAGTAGTGATAATTTTTTTATTTTTTTTACATCACTAGACAAGTATTACATGATATTAGCATACTTCATTAATACACATTTATTATCATATACATCACAACACGGCAATAATCAAATACATCATCACTACAACCAAAGAATAAATTTGTCTCTTAGTAAAAACAAGATATCTACCTACCCAACCTACCTACAAGGTTAGGACCTTCAAGACACATAGCCAACGCTCAAGTCCAGGATTCATCCAATTGATTTTGACCATTTAAAGTCTCAAGAATGGCATATGTTCTGATAAACAAGAAGATATCTAATTCCCTTAACCACAGTACGGTTCTAAATTTTGAAACTAAAAAAACAACAATACTCATCATAAATAAATTTAAAGCATAATAATAGTTCACTACGACTAAACAAATGTTAACAATTCATGTGTATAAATAAAAATAACAAAATAACTTTATTACGAAGCATAATAAGAATTTTTTCCACTAAACATTAATGTGACGAATCACTTATTAAATTTTCTAGCAAGAAGGTGCTAGTTTTTACTTGACAATACACATAATAATCTCATCGGGAAATAATCAATTTGTTTCAAATCACTTATAATTTAATTTCAATTCATACCACTAACCATAGTGGCTAACAAAAATTTCTTCATTGTAATGGGTGAATCATACTCTATAGTATCATAACGATTATAATATACTTACCCATCATGTTCATCACCATCTTTACTGTGGATGACGAAATTGAATTTTTCCTTATCCAAAGTAAGTTATCCTATATCCACTACGTAGTTGTTGTAAGGAACTAAAAGAGGCAATCAATTTATTAATAAGCACTAAACTTATTCCCTTTTCTAAGATATTACATCCCATTTAATCACCTTTATTCATTATGACCTTAAGTTATATTTCAAGTTTTTATCAAGTAAGAGTATAACATTAACTCTTGTCCAAGTAGAAGATATTCTAAGTTTTAATTGTTATTTAAACTCTACTAACCTATTCCTAAGAACATCACCCTTATCCTTTGATAGGTGATACCATGTTCTTATTACCCCCAAGTGTATGCTCTGGCACTAATAATATAAAATATTATTAGTTTTATATAGTAGAATATCTAATAGTGTAAATTCCATTAATCCTAACATTTCAGACCGTTCATAACTCGAGTAATTTATTGCTCCCATCACAATTTATTCCATCCCTAGAACTAGAGAGGATTATAAGAGTTTCCCCACTCTTAGTTATCATTATACTATAAATAATTTAAATTATTAAATTTAATTCGGTACACATGTAAGTTTACAAACTATACAAAATAAAAGCGTGTACAAGAACAAACACAATTAAATTCTAGATCCAAATATGACATCGACCCAATCGTTCTTGTATTAAATGTGTGTAACTAATACACTGCATTCATGAATTCAAAACAATTTAATTCCACAGACAGAGCGACCCAATCGTTCTTGTATTAAATGTGTGGAACTAATACACTGCATTCATGAATTCAACACAATTTAATTCCACAGACAGAGTCATCTTAACTATTAGCCTGTCTATAAACGCGATGATAATCACTAAGATAAAAACAAAATTCAATATTCGATTTGTATAAATATAACCGACGATCATTACGAAGTTCAATATCCGTACTACCAGTTTTAGGATATCAACGACTAACGGATTTCTTATATATTTTTTATTTTAAAAACATTAAAGTGTTAAAGACCAAGAAAGATGAAATCCAATGCTTCGACTAAACCTGCAGTAACCATCAAGATGTTTAACTTAGGTTTGCAATTTAGACTTAGAGTGACTCTAAAAGTTAAAATTTGAATGCAAAATTTGCTTGAGAGCAGCTACACGAATTAAAAAATCCAACTTGGAATTAAATGACAGTTTCTCACGCTTCTTCATAATTTTAAGATGGCAATTGAATTGTCAACGTAAATCCAACAAAAATGTGTTATACATATAATCCATCTATTCACAGCGACCATCCCGAATTCCTTCAATATCCATATTAAATAGAACAATGAGCCTAACAGTTTTGTCTAACATGCGAACTTCTTATGCAACTATAACAACAAATTTTCAATCAAAGGAAAAATTACAGTGGCTGAATTGAAATGCTACGCTTTCAAAAAAACATTTTCGTAACGACTCAATCAAAATCCCAACTCTGGTCTTACAATAAAATTATTACGATTTCAATCCTGTTATAGAGCACATCGACATTTCTGTGATTTATTTATAATTCAATTCTATTATTGATAACAATTTTGCAAAGACTATATGCATTCAATATCTGGATTATCAATAGATTTTTTTGTTTTTTGTTTTTTAAAAACTACATTGAATTTATAAACTCAGGAAATAAATCACTAACCTAACAGAATCTGAAATTATTGGCAGTGAATTAAGGAATCAAGTTATGGTTGCATTCTAATTAGCAACGATCTTGTAAATTTCGTTAATCTATTCGTACAATTCATTTGGCAATAATAGAATAATTGAAGTTTGGGTTTGAGGTTTTAAATAATTTACAAAGAATAGAGGTATCGCCACCTATGTTCATCGCCAAACAAGAACAACATTCAATTTATGTGTAGTATCAACAAACGAGTGCGACCATAGAAGAGATCTAATGCAATAGGATTGATCATGATAGAGTATTGACTACAATTCGATTTTTGAATTTAATTTTGTAGCGAATAAGGAATGAAACTCTGAATATAAATTGAAATGACCGCAAATAAAAGATTTTTAGAATTTCCTGGGGTTGCAAGTAAAATATAGTGATAAATGGAAATTTTCACCATCGGTATTATACATTCTCCCTTCGACATACTTGCCAAATTTATTACAAAAATATAACATGGTTCTACATCGATCTTATAAAAATTTAAATTACAATCTACTCTTGCTAATATAACATTCAATAAAATACTGTAACAATGGAGGACAAAGAGTTGACGATGTCCTTCAAAGACTTGTGCTCCTTCTATTCTCTCGCTTTCTAATCACCGAAACTTCACCGGTACCTCCCATCCAATGCTAGGGGTACTCTTCTTCCCCCTTATCCCTCCCCCCGAGCAGCAAAAGGGCCAGACACAAGAACCAACAAACAATAGCTCCAAGGATTTCCTCGCAAGGTTCACAAGTAAAATAAAGTCAAAACCATTTTGGAAGCATAACCTTACCAAGAAAAAGTGAGAGATCCATTTTCCTTCTTCACCATTTGTTTTATAGAAATTTCCTCACTCACACATGTCCTCATGCACAAATAATTAACTTTTAAGATTAAATTAATTATGATTATTCATCCACACACTTGTCACACTCTCCCCAAGTTGTACAAGTAATTCTCATTTTTATTTTATTTAAAAATCCAATTTCCCTCACATTCCCCATTGTGTTCCTATTTTATCTCTTAGTTGTCCCATTTGTTTCCCAAATTCTCATTTAATGAGTGTCTCCTAACTAGATCTTAGTTAGAGTTGTATTAGGAGTCTTCTTCTAGTTATACTAGTGGTAGCTTGACTCTAGATACTATTCTATGTGTACACATATTCTCTCATATTCTATTTCTTTCTATTTTAAAAATCCCTTTTATTATTTTCATGCACACATGTGCATTTTATCCAATCTTTAGATTTTAATTCCCCTCTTTTTTAGAGTTTGATTATTCTACAATCTTTTAAATTATGTCATAATTCATTTTAGTCTCTTAATTATAATTTGGCTTAGACTTAGTTTTAGAATTAGGCTTAGAATTTTATTGAGCTTTATAATTAATAAATTTACTGTTTAATTAAATATTTTAAACCAACAAGGTTTAATCATTTCAATGGTTTCAATGCCATCTAGATTCATCGACACAAGTTTTTAATTACGTGATGTTCCCTTCAAGATGCACCTATGTGCTCCAAGGGTGACACTCGCGTTTGACTGGTTTTGGAAGTTTGTCTGACCCTTGGAGTCAGCCCTCCACTCGATCGACCTTGTGAGAGACTAAGGGCTTACAAGGAATAAGGACTTCACCTTATTGTGTGCTCTTTAGAATATTCGTTAGGGATTGTCTCAGTCTTCCCTCATGACATCGTGGAACACTCGAACTAGGTAAGTGTTAACCTACCATTCGGGCCACAGTGAGAGTTCTAGTAGGTTATGACAGGGACGTTGTCATAGCTCTCCCTCAATGTATGGTTTCTATGCATGGCCCCTCTACTCCTTATGAGAGTCGGATTAGCCAGCATTGTCAATCTTTCATCCACTAACAAAAAAAGTGTCAATAATCCATATGCATAAATCATATTGAAATTAATCATACATCACATGTGCATAATAATGAGAAACTCAATCGCCCAAAGGGGTTGGATCCATTGGTGGAAAGCAAGGAATTGTTCACCGTTGGGAAAGGTTCAATTTCTCTGAGGGCCTAACCTGAAGCCATGGGGGCACCTTGAGGTAGTGGTCGAACGTGTGGTTGCACCCAGAAATATTATATTAAATGATATCATGACCTGTGCACACATAAGTGGATCAAATCCCACCCCCATGTCCTTCAAATTTTGTTAAATTAGTGTTTCTCATGAATTTTGAGTCCTTTTTTTGCACACAAAGTGTAAACCCTAATTGCCTACCCCTCGGCCTCGTGGTCACCCCTTGGCTCCCCTTTAAAGCACCCCTCCACTCTCCAGCTGATCCTCAGTCTTCCTCTCGACCCTTAGACTCGGAATGGCAAACCCAGATCCGAATCCTCCCAACTTCTTAGACAAAGTTGTGGATTTCAAAGCCCTTGTTGGCTTTCTTCCTCCCCCACCTAGCCCGATAAAGAACCTCCCAATTTGTCAAGAAATTGGACCAGATACCCGAAATTTCAATCCCCATTATGATAGTGTTAGTGATATTTCTTGCTAGCGGGGGTAGGAAATCAAAGGGTGGGTTAAAACCCACTTATCCAAGGTCTCGGGCAACATGCGCCCATGGTAAACAGTGAACAAGAACGGACGATCTGGAT